>VWZK01021147.1:0-118090 GCA_013396935.1 Baryphthengus martii | reverse complement strand
GGGTGGCGAGGAGCAGCCGCCGGCACGGCCGCCTCTGACCGCCGGGCTGCCAGGGGTAAAGCTGCCCAGCTTGATGGTCTTGGTGCGCACCCCATGCCAGGCAGTTCTTATAAGGCAACACTGATCACTGGAGAGAAAGGGAGAAAAAAAAAAGCCTTTGGAAACTAGTTGGAAATAAAATTAGATTTGATGTTAACTTAGTGTTACAAATACATGTGCGAATATGTGCACTTCTAGTATGTAGAGAGAGAAGGGTTCACAGGTGCAGAGGCATCCTGACTGGATGGGTTTAGGAGTATCCCGTGACCGGAGCTGAACTCCAGGCTCTAGCAGGTATCTGAGCAGCCAGCTGCTCTGCGAGCGCCTTGCCCAGAGTCTTTTCTGTGCTTTCAGGAGCCAGATCCTAACTGACAGGCAAGGCCTGGGGTGATTTCTTACTTTTGTTTTCAGCCTTTCAGTCAAAGCTATATTTGTAGGAGCAGAGTTTCTCACTCTCCAGTGTAAGTGGGTGTGATCAGCTCTTGCTCCTCAACTTTCATAGCTCTGGACAAACAGCGTAGTGGCAATCGCTCAGAGTCCTCACTCTGTTGCACCAAATTAAATCTGCTTCAGTGGTATAATTGAGATTTATGCTGGATAGGTGTAAGAGGATGAAAGGGCAAAAGGCATGACATCCCACAACTGTTCACAGCGGCTTACTCCTGAGGTGCTGTAGATTTGAATGATGCAGGGATAATACATGAACGCAAGCAAGCTTAGTTTTTAAAGGAATTGAGATGAAGTCCCATGATTACTGAAAACGGAGAAAAGAATATGCATGAGAGAGAAAACTGTTAAACAGATTTGGTGCGGAATGGTACTTTTCATATAATGCAAGTGATTTGAAAATCTGTGGAAAGTTTGTAGCTTTGTGTATGGTGTTTAATAGAGGTAAAAAATGTTGTTTCTGTAGTGCATGTAGGAAATCTTTCTGGTTTGTTTATTTGTTGTTTTTTTAAAAAAAGGATGTGTAATTATTTCTAACTTCATAAATATTTTGGTTTTTTATTGGATACTGTACAAAATCTAAACTCATGTATTTTCTTTTGAGGTGAAGGTTGCTTGGGTTCAGCTGACCTAAGCGCAGCTTTGAATTTTTACCCATATACTGTGAAAGTTGAGTGAATGGACATCCACCTGGTTGGAAACACTCTGTCCTGCCGTTCACCTGTTTGCTGCTTTCCTCTTTTTCCATGATTTCTGCCTTGAGTTGTCCTCATCTCTTCCCATTCACACCTTAACTCACCGCTGTCTTTGTCCCCTCAAACTTACTCTGCTCTATTTCCTTGTCCTCCATGCTCATTGCTTGCTGTGTCCCATCAGATTTTTTATTCATTCACAGCTTTTTATAGTTTAAACAGACATTTAGGTGATACCCAGGTTACACATGATGGTCACTCAATCTGGTGTGTATGTGTGAGCTTTGATACTGGAGCTGAATTCTTCATTTCTCAGTCCTGAGATGCTGCCTTTGTGTAGGAAAGCCTGCCCTTATCTTTGGAGGGGGCTAGTGCGTGGTGTTGCAGTTCCTCTCTAGGGAGATCAGAGTCTCACCTGGGAGATTTAAATGTGCCCTCTTTACTCAATTTTTAAGTTCCTTTCTATGTCTAGCTCTTTCTTACTTTTCATTGTTTTATCTATGTATTTTTTCTGTTGTGGATCTCAGGCGTGGAGCTACACAACACCTTTGAGCTTGGCAGTGGAACAGCACTAACCACGTTTGTAATGTGGTGTTGCTGTTAACTTTGTCCATTCTTAATTCATGCCCAGATTTGGTTTAAAGCATTCATGACTAGAAATAATTTATCATACTTTAGGTTTTGTTGCCCTTTAAATAATGAAGTCTCAGATCACCATAACTAGAAAATGGGTTGCTTTGTTTTTTTGTTTTCCCCCGGTCTTGTAGGAAACAGGATCTTTTGAGTCCGTGATGGTATGACAAGTCCTAGGGAAGAAAATGGTAACTTCTCATGCCTGTGTCTGAAGTATAAAAAATGTCTGTAATTAATCTTCCCAGCTGAGGCCAGGACACTGAGAATTACACCCAGGCAGCTCAGTGAAGTCTGTATAATGCTGAAGCATGTGAATGTGTAATTAAATAATAAATGCCAGTATAGCAGATGACTTGCACCGCAGATGTCGCAAAGAATTAAAGCTGTGTTCCATAATGTATATAAAATTAAAGTCGTTGGAACTCAAATGACAAATTGGTCAGTCCATTTTGAGTTCTCTGCGTTTTACAAAGCAGATGGATGAAGTGGTTTGGTTCAAACCAAATAAATAAACAAAATAACCCAAGTCTGCCAGGATTGTGTAGTAAGAAATAGGATGCGTAGTGAGCGGGTAGTTGAACGTGTTGCTGTTACATCAGACTTCTTTGGAGGAACGTGTGTGTAAAAACCTCTTTCTGCTTCCTATCTGGTCCTGTTCAGATGTGTATTCAACAACTAAATACAAATCTGCTTCTAGATGTTTTTTGTAGTGAAATCTGCCATATCTCATCTCTGATCTTGAATTTTCTCCTGTTGGGCTTGATGGGAGTTTTGTCACTGACTTTTCTGACTCATGGGGCATTTTTCTTGTGACCAATTCCCGTGACAACAGGTGCTTACCCACTGGTGTGGGTATGGGGTCTGTGGCTTCACCTTGCCACTGATCTTCCTTCTGTTTGGAAAGCTTTAGCTTGCCTGTTGCTTATGTTAGTGCTTACTTGGATAAATACCAGCCCAGGTTATGGGCTGCACGTCAGGAAGTTTAGATTAAATCAGCCCCTTGAAAATATGCAGCCATGTTCCTCCTGAGCACAGTGGATTCTGTCTCAGAGGGTTAAGACAGGAGCGGTGCTGTGATTCAAGGGTCTGGACAGACCTCCCAATTTGGGATGCATGTGTATGATTCTCTTCAAGCCCCATCTTGGACAGTTTTATGTTTGCTTTTGTTTCCTTCCTTCATTCCCAAAGGCTGTTGCCTCCAAATGACTTCAAGCCTGTTGAGAAACATGCCCTGTGACTGCATCAGTTATCAATGTTTGTCTGAAAACAGTGAGGATGTGCAAACAGTGTGTGTTGACTTTTTAAAATCATGATTTGACTCAGGGTCCTGGCTGGAATATGGTGACATTCTCCCCTTATTTCACTGTGATTGTGTCCAGTGGGATGTTTAACCACATGTTGTGCAAAAAGGATTGCTTTCTCCTCCAAGCTGTGGGCTTGAAGCTTTCGAAGTCCTGACGAAAACTGTGCAGGAGGCAATAGTCACTCTCTGGTACATTCTGATTGTCAGCCTCTTAGAAATGAACATCTAAAGTAAGGTTTAAGCATGTCCTGTGTGCAACTGTCCCATTGTGTGTATGATGGGACTCCAGCATTTGTCCTTGCCAGCCTGGTGAGGGCACAGTAGTGCAGGTGAAGCTCCTTAAAATGTTACGTAGAACAGGCTAATCTGACCACTAGTATTGTTGAAAAACCTAATATGTGGGTGGTTGCCACAGCACACTACTGTCTTCATAATTTGGTTGCTCTTGGAGCTTACAGAAGTAGAGAACTTTATCAGTCACTCCACCGTGATCCTTGTCGCTTCTCCAGAGCATCTCTTGTATGGGTGCTGCTATGTGCTGTCTGTTTGGATAGAAAGAACCATTTTTACTGGGTTCAGCTGTGATGTGGAATGCTAGATGGGGTGATGTACCTGTGTAGTAGGAGAGGAAGGCAGGCAATGTTGTTTGTTGTTTTTCAGCATTTTTGGCCTGAAGGCTGCTTAGCTGTAAATAATTCATAAGCAGTCAACTGGAAGCCCAAGGCTCTGTTTTAGTGGTTCATCTTGTTTTGATAAGGGACCAATAAATGTAAAGCCTTTACTGCTCCAGAAAAACACTGCTTTTGTTGGTGTGAATGGGTTGGTACTTCTGGAGCTGCAACTTGCAGCAGGTCTTGAAAAGTGTTTTCTTCTCAGGTGGGAATAAATATGTTGTCAGTACTCTGATTGGTTTTAAGTGGCTGACTGTGGTAATAGACCTGATGATACCCTTCTGTAAGCTATTTCCAAGGTCGATTGAATCATGCATCTATCTGCAAGATGTCTCTTTCAAAGCAATGGGAGTTGCAGTTTGAGGACCTCCTTGATCTTCTAATTTCATAAAAGTTTTTATTGACAGTGTCCCTGGACAAGGAATATCCTTTAGACTAAACCGCAGGATCACAGAATTCTTGAGGCTGGAATAGACCTCTGAGATCATCAAGTCCAGCCTATGACCTAACACCCTAACATCAACTAGACCATGTTGCTAAGTGCCACATCCAATCTTTCCTTAAACACCTCCAGGGATGGCGACTCCACCACTTCCCTGAGCAGTCTATTCCAGTGTTTAATCGCCGTCTCCATGAGGAAGTTCTTCCTAATATCCAACGTAAACCTCCTCTGGTGCAGCTTCAGGTCATGCCCTCTTGTCCTGTCACTAATTGCCTGGGAGAAGAGCCCGACCTCCACCTGACTACAACTTCCCTTCAGGTAGTTGTAGAGAGTGATGAGGTCCCCCCCCCGAGTCTCCTCGTCTTCAGGCTAAACAACCCCAGCCCCCTCAGCCTCTCCTCATAAGACTTTCCCTCCAGTCCCTTCACCAGCCTCGTCGCTCTCCTCTGGACCCGCTCCAGAACCTCAATATCTTTCTTGAAGTGAGGGGCCCAGAACTGCACACAGTGCTTGAGGTGAAACCTCACCAGTGGTGAGTACATCCCTACTCCTGCTGGCCACACTATTCCTGATACAAGCCAGGATGCCATTGGCCTTCTGTGCTGCCTGGGCACAATGCTGTTAACGTGGTTTCTTTCTTCTGCCATACTCATGTATAAATGAGCATCTCTTCTTAAAGTAATTTAAGAGAATGAGATACCCAACTTGATTTCTGCAAGTTTCTCATCTTCACTCTGCAACACTGCTCTTTGCAGCGTATTACGTTTTGGACAGCCTAATAGAAAGAGGAGACATCCGAACCTGTGTGATTTGCAAGCACAATACTTGATACTTAACTAAGCAGGTTATCTTAGTGGTGCTTGAGAAAAGACAAGCTCCTACCACTTCCTAATTTTCTATTCTTAATGGCACTACTGATCTTTATGATCTGTAGCTAGTGTGTGCCAGGACTTGGAGAAATGTGGTTTTGGTAGCTCTACAAACGTATTTCATTGAGTTTGTGAGACTATAGGATCTTTCCTTCTGGTGGGGCTTTTCTGTATCAGCAAGCTTGTGACGCTGTTCCAGCTCTGTAGTGGTCATGGATGTAACAGGAGCATCTTTATTTATTTTGATCATGGTATAACTTGTCCTCACAAAAATCCTTCTCACCGCATTTTGCAATGTTGCCATTGTTCTTCTGTACTTTGCTGCTGTCTCTTTCCCAATTGAACCACCTTCAGGAGCATTTATGCGAGGGAGACCTGCAGTTGCAGAACATGGGCAGCCTGTAATAATGGCTAAGGTGTAACACAGGAGGTTAACCAAGGGCAATGGTCCCTGTGGGTTGTGATAGTAGATGCAAGTAAAAACAGCACATATTTTGGCAATTTTCCCATTAAAAAAAAACGGAACAGAAGGCAGTATATAGCTAACATGGAGGAAAAAGTCTCTATAAACTTTCTGTCTTGACAAAACTACTAGTTTGGGGGATTTTTTGCTTATTTTTCTGGTGAGCATGTGAGGCAGAAAGAAGGAGCAGCTGCTGTTCTGTTGCTTGTAATTGAGAATGATCGTACTGTGGCAACTTGGGCAAATCAAGGTTGCAAGCTGCAGATGACTCTGTCATAGGTGGTAAAAATCTCTTAACTGATGATTAATAGTGTCACTGGATGTTCAAGCCCAGCCAGTGGTGTTGCCATCTCCATCACCTTGTGAGGTTTTTCTGCCCAGGGATATGCTGGTTCTGTGGAGCTGTGCCTGAGCTTTTCCTTTCAGCTTCAGTGGTACCATCTCGTTGAGACTATGTGGTTGCTGCCAATAAACCCTCCTGGCAGGTAGTAGAATTTGTTTAGTATCCATCTTGATTTTGTGCTTGTTAACAAAAAAAAAAACAAAAAAAAAAACCAACAAAAAAATTCACATAAAATGAAAGAGGAGCAACCTTCGAGTTGGTTTTAATTTTGAGTACTTAACCAAACTAGATTTCAATGTGCAAAGTGTACCACATGAGAATTTAGAGCAAGGATATATTAGTGTTGTGCAAGGAAGCACTAAGGGTGATTGGAAGCAGTGGTATTGTGTTTCCTTAATTTTCCAACCTCAGATGTATGTGCTGAATTAATTTTTTGCTTCGTTTTTCAAATCTACTGTGATATAAGAAAGAAACCAGTCTATCTTCCCTTCCCTGGAACCAGATTCTGCATTGAGTTTGTGTTTCTGCTGCTTTCCAACTTCTACTCACATCAGTGGGATTTGTAGATACTTGGAAATGAACAGAGTTAGGGTCAAATTTTTAAGGAATTTAAGGGACAAATAATATCCATTGAAATGAATGCTGCCTGGCTGAGTACGTATAGCAGTGTAAACATGAGGTTCATTCTAGGCAAATATACTCTTGATTTTAAAGACTGCAGTGTAGATGTGCATAATTGAAACCTGATTTTCTTAGCGTTCTTGTTTAAAGAAAATACCTAAAAGCCACGCAAGAATAACTCCAGCTTCTGTGGGAATACGGTGTCTTTTACAGGAATGCATTCAGCAGAGCAAGCTATAGGAGGAGTTTTAAAGGACCAGAAATACTTTTAATTCTGGTCTTCGAGAAATCTTACTTTTTGTTTTCTTTAGGCTGCATTATATACATAACATCATTACATTGTGAGACCATGTCCTAACAAAGTAGAGTTCAGCCATAAGTCAACTTTCTATCTACTTCTGTGTAACCCTTTATCTCATGTGTATCTTTGTAGCTGACATGGCTCACTGTGCATGACACGTCAACAGAGAATTGGTAGATGAGTCTCTGCAGAACAGTTCTGAAGAAGAGAGTGGCTTGATGTGATGATGGAAATGAAAAAACAACCCCCACCCCAATGTTAGAAATAACATTAACATACTTCTGAAATGGCATCCAGAAATCAAAGAAACCACAGATGTTTTTTGGGTAATCCTCATGATGTGGAGTTCACTGCCTTGAGGATGAAGGCACAAACCCGTGCTGACTAGATCTGAAGCAATAGCCCAAGAGGAACTGCTCATACCAGTAACTCATGACTCTAGCAGAACTGGGAAGGTCCATCTGGCCTTAGGTACTTGCATTTTTTCCTTTAAAATTGTGTTCTCTTTCTGTAGAAGATAGAATCGCAGAATATCTTTGGTTGGAAGAGAGCTTAAAGATCATCCAGACCAACCTTCAACCCAACACCGCAAGCTCGCTACTAAATCATGTCCCAATTATAGATAGATGCCCAGTTATTCATGAATCCCCAGGAGTTGCTTCCTGGACGTTTGTTGATAACTTGAACATCTTCCATCATCTGTGGTGGAAATTAGGCATGGGTCATAGGAATAATACCATTTTTTTAATCTCTTGTGGCTGTTTTCCAAGGTATAGGGGCAGTTTAATTTTGTACAGTTTTATAGGAATGTATAATTTAGTTTAAAATGGAGAATTTTTTTAGTGATTTTTTCATGTGCTCGTGGGTATTCATGTCTAAAACAGGAGAGTAAAATGGTGTACCCACAAGCAGCTGATACGTAGGACCTGTTGATCATAGGAAATACATACTCTTTTCTCATAGGAGTCTTTCAGTTATGTACTTTGGGTTTAAAAATAATTTGCTTTTCATCTGTGGGGTTAACTGCCGGCTGTGAACAAAAACAAGCTCGTAGAGAAAGAAGATTAAGAGTATGTTGTGTGTATGTGAAGGCATATCATCTTGACACGGCTTGTGACACAGATCTGGACACTTGAGCTCGGAGCATTGCTGCAAATTACCCCTGACCAGCAGCAGATGCTTCTGCCTCTGTGGAGGCAAAAGGACTCTTGACAGGGAGATGCTTAATTTTGAGGGAAGAGTGGCACAAATCATGTCCTAATAAAAAGTGCGGTGCCTAAATAGTCAGGTGGAGAGTGTTGAATGCAGAAATTCATGCGCTTACTTATCCCTCTTTCCTTTTAATATGCTACACTGCCCAGAAGTTGCCATGTGGCTCTGAGCCTCATTAAAACAGGCTGATAGATGAACTGTTCCTCAATCTGTTTTGCAGATTTGGGCATGTATTTGTTCTTCCTGCCGTGTTGCTTTAGGAGTCTTGCACAGCCAACTGCTGGAATACTTGCTTGCTTCCCCCTGGGAGGGTGACCCGTTAGCAGCCTGTCAATGCTCCAGCACTTGCCTTATTGCCAAGTGTGCAAGTTCCAGCCCGTGCCAAACACGGAGCAGGTTGTTAACTCGGTGTTGCAGCTGTGCAAGCAAACCCAGATTCAAAGTGCAAATAAGTACATGCTTCAGCTGTTTCAAGTGGGAGGGGTCCAAGGCATGACCCTGTGTAGGAAGCTTAGCTAAAACACTGTTGGTACGTCTGTAGAATAAAAGGTGCGTTAGAGGGGAATAGAGGAGTTTCCTTTTTTATAGGCCACCCTTCTTTCTCTAAACATTTAAACGCTTTTGCCAGGTAATACAGAAAAAAACAAGACCTCTTGTCCTGCTCTCCTCTGCTCTTATGCCCCTTCCTCTCCAAAATACGTAGTGGTCTGTTTATCCAGGGTTCTGAGTCATCTGTGTTTGTTCAGTGATCTGAATATTGAACCTAATTGTGAAAATCCAGTGAAAGCATTTGCAACAGGCTCTGTTCATGACCTTGTAGTGATTTACCCTCCCAGCCCCCACCTTTTGGTAAGTCACAGCTCAGGTTACCCAAATCAATTTTAACTGGAAAATTTTCTCAAGGTTTATTTCTTTACTAAAATTAAAGGGCATATTCTGATGAGTGTTGCCATACCTTGGAAGTAATTTCCTTGGAGCTGGAAACCCTTTTCTGCAAAGCAAGTTGCACTGTAGAGCTGCTGGTCAGCATTTTGTATGGGTACCAAAGTGTAGCCTGAAGTTGTTTACCTCCTCTGTTAGAATAAAAAGAATGGTGTCTGAATTTTAATATGGAAGATACTTTTAATCTTTCCTCTGATTTAGTAATGAAAAAAGCCCTCTTCTCTCAAAATTTGAACATGGCAACTTTAATTGTCAAAAGTTAAGGTGTCAGAATGTTTGAATGAAAGAATTAATGAAAGAATGAAAACAGGTGAGAAAATGGTGACAGCAATTGGTCTTGCTCCCTGAAAGACAGAAACCCATGTATATTTATTAATTGAAAATGCAGATTTATTTTCTAATATAGCCTCAGACATTGTGACTAGGACTGTCACAATAAGGGCTTAAAATATAAACTTAATGAATAAAAGATGATTTGATATTTTCATTTTGATGCCTGATTTATGTAAAAGAGTTCCAAAGAGAATTTAAACTATGCTTGGAAATGACCACTCCTAATAGTTTGAGTCCACTGTTGGATATTGTAATTCAGTTATCTGAGAGAGCTCTAGGAGCTGTAAAAACATTACGTTATAAATTAGTTTGGAAATTCAATATATTATTGTGATCTGCATATTGCCTGTATATAAAATTATAATTTATTACCTTAGTTTAATCACTGTGAAAATATATTTAAAATAGAGTGTGACAGCAGGCAGTTTTGTAAACTCTTCAGTGTCATGTTGATGGCTGTATAACATACTGTGACAGTTCAGAATGAAACCCGTAGTGACTCGTGCAGTCAGCTGCAACAAATAAACATATTTTACTGCCTACTATCATATTATGTTTACAACACAGCAGACTGGCTGTCATCAGAGAAGCTTAGATAAAAACTTCTGGGTGAAATGATGTAACTGCTAATGTGGTGAGAATTCTCTTGGTAGTTTTGTTTCTCGTAAACTTGTGTTCTTTCAACTGATTGCTTGATACAGATTTCTATCTGTATTTTAGATCTAAATTAGTTACAAAACAATGGCTGAAGTAGGGGCTGCCAGTGTTTTAAGGCTGCCTTTTTTTCCATCTGCCAGATGAATCAACAAAAGCTTTAATCAGGACCTTGCCCCTGCCCATGACTCCTTGAAAATCGTGTGGCAGTGAATTGCCATGATGTGACTGCCGTACTTTGCTGGTAGGTTTGGATACACACCAAGATTTTGAGGGAGGCTGTTGTTGTTCCTGTCTACTGAATGCATGGGCTGAATTGTACTGCTGGCTGTTAGTGTAATTCCTGTGCTGCTGGCTGAAGATTTACCTCTGCAGTGGGTGAAGTGGTGTTCGTGTAGTTACATTATTGATGAAGGTTGTGTTTTCTAGGTGAAAGCAGTCCTTTTCTTCCAGTTGCTGTTCATGATAAGTGACAATGGGAGTCATGTTCTGTGATAGGGTTATTAAGGGTTTCTATAGAAGTCATGGAATCAGTTGTGGGCCACAACTTGGACATGTAACTGCCTAGACTTTCCTCTCACTGATTTTATGTGGACAAAAATACATATTTGGGTAGAGAAAATCCAACTTAGTAAATATAGAAATTCTCCTCTTTCCTGGTTTGCCTTTGTAGGCAAGTCCTTTCTAGCACACTAAATGATTCTCTCAGTGGCAGAACTGCTCATTTCTCTTGGTCTCGCGGCAGCAGAACTGCTCATTTCTTTTGGTCTCTAGGCAGTCCTTTCTTTTCCCTCAGCCTTTTAGCTGATTGCTCCATGATCTCCCTGTTGACTCCGAATAACCTGCAGACTCCAGTGTCCTTGTGGTGACTTTTGTCTGCCAAATCTTCCTTCCACTGAAGAAGCGATCTCTTGCCTTCTTCCAAGGAATCTACCTTCTCTTGCACTTGTTCAGGAATGTACTACTGCACACTGAACGATGAAAGTAAACAAGTCCTGGCTGCAGGTTCCTAATGGAGAGCAGGGACTAGGCACTCTACCAGTCTGGTATAGGAGGAAGAATGTGAACATTTTTCTGGTATAGGTTTTGTATGAGGACCATCTCACTCTTACTAAAAGTTGCTGAGGAGTGGGGTTTCGTAGAATCATAGAACATTTTTGACTGGAAGAGACCGTCAGGATCATAGACTCCAACCTTTTCCTAGGCCTAACACCACCATTAAACCATGTCCTCCGATGCAACATCAGTCCATCTCTTAAACACCTCCAAGTTTGAGTGGCGACTCAACCATTTCCCTCGGCAGGCTGTTCCAATGCCTGACAACCCTTTCAGTAAAAAAATTTTTCCTAATATCTAACCTGAGCCTCCTGGCACAATTTAAGTCCACTTCCCCTTGTCTGATCACTTGTCACTAGGGAGAACAGACCAACCCCCACCTCACTACAACCTCCCTTCAGGTAGTTGTAAAGAGCAATAAGGTCTTCCCTCAGTCTCCTCTTCTTGATGGACTTCTTGCTCTGGAGCACCGCTGCTGTAAAGTGAAGTAACCAAATTTATTGTAAGTATTTTACTATAAACAGAGTGGAAATGGGAGGTAACAGTTTCTCTGGTGTATATCAGCAGGCCTTGCAGGGAGATCGGGAGAGTTAAAGAGGTTTTCTTTTGCTTTTGACCGTAAGAAGGTGGGCTGTCTTCTTGCAGTCTTTGTGTCATTTTTTTGTTGCTGTTGGAAGCATGCTTTTTATTGCTTTTCCGATATATTTGCCTAATGCATTCTTCCAAGAAAAAAAAGGCTGTTGTTGAGGAATTTATCTAGGAGGAGATTGCAGTCATCATCTTTTCCTTGCTCCTGCAGCTTCCTGCAAATAACACATCAGAAAATGCTCTTTACTGCTCTTATTCCTGCAGCCAAAATAAATCCTACAGAGCATGAAGGGCATGCACTAACTTTCAGGGCTGTGCTTGCAACATGCCAAGCACGCAGGACTCTCCCCGGCACTGCCCAGAACCAAGGCAGTGTCTATACTTGGTTCAGTTTTGAAAAGCAGGAGGAAGCCATAGGGTAGCCACTGGGACTTCTGGTGAGGTGTTAAAGGCAGAAGTAGCCTGCTGTGAGCATGCTGCAGGCAAGGGAGTCGATAAGGTCACAGTGACTTTTCATATGTGTTAAGTTTGAACCAGTTAACTTGTGCTTTGTAATCACTTCAGGGAAATAGGAGGGCGTGTGGGAAGCTGGCTGTTGTGGGGACATTAGCCCTTCTCACTGATTGAAGAAGCTGTTAATATAATGCTGAGATTTCCTGGCATACACCTATACAGTACATGAAAACAGTAGTATTCAGGAAAGGCAGCATGCTAAGCTCTCCCTCGACAGCAGTGCTTCTCCAGTGCCTAGTCTGCCAGGTTCAGCCTCTGAGCTGTAGTTCAACCTTAGGTGCCCATATCAGATTGGTGTTCCTAAATACTCCTTAGGATATAATAAACCAGCTGAATTCCCTGAAGTGGTTTGAGAAGTAGACAGTGGCATTAGTAATCTTAACTTTGCTCTATTTTGAAGAAAAGTTAGTGGTTCCCGTCTCTCTTTGAAGGAATTTATAGCTACGTCTCTCACCACCTGTTTGGGTAGCAGGGCTTCACCTGTCCCATGTGTGCAGGAGGAGACAAGGTGCTCTTGGTGCCAGAGAGCATGCACAAAGGTGAGGATGACTGCCACGGTTATGTGAACCCTCCTCCAGGAGGAAGGGCATACTGACTTACCTAGCCCGGAGCAAAATACACAGGAGTGCCTTGTCCTCTGCTGGTACCTCTGCTATAGCAGCAGAAGAGCAGGTGCTGTCACAGTGTGACAGGTAGATTCTGACTACGTTGTTCAGATTTGTCTTCTCAAGAAATTCAGAAGACAGAGCTTTTACTGGTAGATCTCAGGTGTGCTGGAGTGGTGTCAGAAATCTGGGTCTGCTGAGATGGTGGCAATTCTAGGTGGGTTCAGTCTCGGGGGTTTACTTGCTATAGGAGCAGTCCTGATGAAAGTGAAGTGGCTTTATGCCTTTGCAGTGCCTGGCAGGTTAAGCACCCACATGCTTTTGTAATCTGAGGTTTATAATTGAAGTGCAGTAAATTTTGTTGTCATTTTGTGGTTCAGGAAACTGAGACATAGCGTTCATCGTGTGACTTTATCTGAATAAATGAAAGAATCAGATTCTTCTAAATTTAGAACTCCAAGATAAATGTCCTCTCCTGTGTATCAGTGCTTCATTACCATTGTGTCCTGTATTGGACTTCAGATTCTTCTTCACTGGCTGTGAATATGAGCATGGCTTCATGTTTTCATAGACACTGTGGATATCACCCATGAGCCTTGAAAAAGTCGCTGATTTTAGCAGCGTAAACCCTCCCTTGTGTTTTTGTGGTACATTGTGCGGTGGTGGCACTTGAGCCAGCAGTGGCATCCCTGAGTGGAGGAGAAGGTATTCCCAGCGTTAATTAAGCATGCTGGAAGAGAAAATTGTTGTCACTGGCTCCCTAAATACTTGGGTAACAAACCAACTCTAAGCATATAAAAGTACAGTTTTGGGGACAGTATGCTGTTCAGATAAATAAATACATGAAAGATGTTACTGAGGATTGATCCTGTACTGAAATTATGAATGAACTTGCATTTTTTTAAAGTGCATGATAAATAACTTCATCTTTTCTTTTCAGTTGATGTCCATAAGCGTATTAGGTGTTTCTGCTTGGATGAGAGACTACCTGAATAATGTTCTCACTTTAACGGCAGAAACAAGGTAAATCTTTACTTAAGCCTACTCATCTGTGTGTCTGATGGATTGTGGTGTATGTCATTCATTCTGTACGGCAGTTTTCCTAATTAGGATTTCTAGAATTAAGAAGCCTTCAGTTGAGCTAATTATTGTTTGGTTGAAAGGTGCATTTTTGCCACCATTTCTGGCGTCAGTTGAAATTAGAGAAAGGAAAAAGTTATGAATTCAGTCTTGTTTTTTTCCGGTGCCTTTCTCTTTTGACAGGTATCATTTTTTGGCCTTTTGCCAACATGTAACCATATTATATTACTGTTTAGTTTTGAATACTTTATTCAGTCCAGAGATTTAGGAATGCTGTTAGTTTTATTACAGCAGTGATTAGGAGCCATAGTGATGGAACAGGGCCTCATTGTGCTGCATACTGTGCAAGGGCAGGACAGGAAGATCGCCTTCGCTCCAAAGAGATTTCACATGATGCATTACTTTCTGGTACCTGAATGCAGCATTTGACTTTGAAACCACATAGAAGAGCTTTCTGTGAAATGTGTAAGCTGCTGGAAAGAACGCATCTGCTAATATACCGTTTTTATTTTTAATGGCTATGTTACATTTTTCTTCTGTATCATTTTTGTGCGATTACGCTTTTTTAAAAAATTATGATTCTGATCCGGTTTAGGGTGGAGGAGGCTGTCATTTTGACTTACTTCCCTGTGGTCCACCCGGTCATGATTGCAGTCTGCTGTTTCCTCATCATAGTTGGAATGCTGGGCTACTGTGGAACAGTGAAAAGAAATCTGTTGCTCCTTATCTGGGTATGTTTCATAACCTCTAAAACCAGCTAACTTCTGCTTCACTTCAACAGTTTTAGTCCACAGGCATTAGATAAATACTGATTATTTTTTATTACCGTGTTGAGTTATGATATCAGTGAGGAATTGTAATTGCAAAGCACACAGTAGGAAAGAATTTGTTGCCTAGACTGCATTATACTGTGACTGAAAGACAAGCAGTGTCTCATTTGCAAAAATCCACTTCATTTAGCAGAGGAGTTGCTGAAGGGAAAAATAAACACTTAAGTACTAATAATTATAGGGATGTTGAGTATGAGTGCTCTGAAATAAACCCTTATGCTACCCTTTTGACTCTTGACTGTGCAGTAGCTAAATAACCTAGACTTTG
This sequence comes from Baryphthengus martii, assembly GCA_013396935.1. NCBI lineage: Eukaryota > Metazoa > Chordata > Aves > Coraciiformes > Momotidae > Baryphthengus > Baryphthengus martii. The sequence continues at coordinate 103,185 of VWZK01021147.1, read as the reverse complement.
CTTTATCCCCACAGTTGATTCTGTGTGTAAAGTAAGAGTATGTGTAGCTGATAAAAGTTAATTTTGTGTTCAGAAGCTTTGCCTTCTCTTACATGGATGTGGAATTTTACAGTTGTGAGCGAGTTTAAAAAGAAATTCCAAATACCCAGCTTTTTCCTTTGTTTGAAGGCTGCGTAACTGAGCCAACAGCAGCTGAAAAGCAGTAGTCTACAGCACAAGGCCCTATATACAGTTTAACTGTGATGAGGCTTGGACTATCAAGGGAGCCAAATGCCTTTTTCTTCGTCTAGATGTCAGTGAGTTTGAGAACAATAAAACCAACTCAACCAACCCCAAACACTCAAAAGCCCATCAAACTTGAACAATTTTTTAGAGTTTAAAAATATTTAGATGACTGACAACACAGAGATTGAGCAGTGCTATGTACCTGTACACTTCTGAGAAGTCAAGCTGGTAGCCCTTTGCAGAGTTGGGCTTTGTCATTTAACATGAAGATAAGCAGGATTCCAAGCAGTCTGTAAGCCCAAGAGCGGGAGCAATGGATATGAAAGAGGTGCATCAGACTTGACTACTGTAATTGCAAGAGGGAAAAGTGGGGAGGTAAAAACCCAACAAATAGAGTTGGGTTTCTGCTGTTTTCATTGCAGTATGTGTTGGGTTCTCCTAAAGTGCGTATGGCTGCAGGGTTTTTTTGTGGATCTGTCTGGGCTTAAGTACGTAATACCTGGACCTCACAAATTTTGCACAAGATGACCGAAAAAATAGTGAGGAGTTGGCTGAAGTTTATGCTTTTATGTAATAGGGAATATCCTGACTACAGCGAAAACAGTTGGGAAACTGTACTGGGTTTTTGTATTAAAATGCCTTTTTTATTTGAGAGGGTTGGAGTAAGCTTCGTTTGAGATTTCCAGCTGAAGGTCTGCAGCAGAAGTGCTCCTCAACTGCAAGAGGACAAATGCTGTTTCTCCTTTTGAATATTTGTTAAGCCTGTGTACAATATGAAAATGATTGTTTCAAAACTATATAATTAGGAAGACAATTAAATCAGAATACTTTATAGTAATGTAATAGTCATACATTTTTTATTTCTAGATCTTAACCTTGCAATGTTAAAGTCAATGGAAACAAGTTCCAAGACAGATATTAGTTATAAGCACTTGCATAAAAATAATGGATTAATTTAATTTCGTACCTTATAATTATTTATCTAGTAATCTTTTTTACATACCTTAAAAGGGCTTTGTAAGTTTTTTTTTGTTTTATATAAATAGTGAAAATATTAAAGCTGGTAAACTTATAAAGCTTTAGCTTTTATAGTAAGTTTATAAGATTATTTTCATAAAGCATAGCGGTCATAGTTTTTAATGTGAATTAAAATTCATTAAAAGGCAAAAGCAACTATGTGATGTAGACCAATGCTACATAGTATCTGAGGAAGCAAAAGTTACCATTTCAGATACAAGCTTTGGGAAAAAATCCTAACTACTTAAAAGGAAGGTTAAAACAGGTTTTGGCCTTCAGTTTATTTAAATTGCCAGTGAAAAGAGGAAACCATTTACAACTTTTAATGCCATCTAGAAATAAATTATTTAAAGTGTGTTTAGGCAGTCAAATTATACTAAATCAAAACAAGACATTTCTCTCATTTTGTGTTGCAATATTTCATATTCAGGAGCCTGAGAATTTACTCTTACTAAGCAAACTGATAAGCAAAACTAAATGATATCTTCCTACGTATGTCATTGTCTTTGATCAATTGTTAAATGAGTGCAGTTGTGTTGTACCACAGAAGTGTGCAGACATAAGTCAATGCTTCATTCATCACACTGATCAGAAAAGTGATGGATCAACAAAATGAGCTTTTGTACAACCAAATAAACTAAAAGAAAAGAACCTTCATGTAAAACATTAAGAACCTTTTCAATCACGCTTTTAATCTTCTTTTTTGAAGTACATGAATAGCCATAATGACGACATTTGGATACAAATCTTGATGTTCCTGGCAGCAGGCTAATTGCTAGTGCTAGTGTTGTTAATTGAGTTGGATCATTGGAAAAATCTAATAAAGCATAAGAACCATAATATATATATGTATTTTGGGTTTTGTGTTAGATATTTTTAATACATCTGAATACATCATTATTTTTATTTTATTTTATTTTTTTAATTTTATCTTGCAATTCAATGCTTGAAACGTTCCCGGCTTCATATGAGGCATAAATATAAATTGAACTAATGTTTACTCCTCTTAATAGTAAGAAAATGTAACACCTCAATCTTCTGAGAGGCATGCACTGGATTATTTCTAAAACCAGCATTTTAAAGCTGTGATTGTGTAATTTTAATTACTTCAGGAATATGTAGTCTTGAAGGCTGGTTGGTATAAGAATCTCGTGTGTACCTTGAGTGTCTATAACATGATTTTATTGTGTGTCATAAATGACCAATGTCCTCATGTAGAAGGGGCTGTGATACCAGCCTAAACTGGAAGATCTGGCTCTTGTAAGTCACTGGCTTGAATGTATAAAAACTCCAAGGATGGCAAACTAGAGTCTACGTTTTATGATGCTTGTTACTGCTTTTCAAACAAGATTCTTTAAATACTTTTTTTCAAATCCAGAACCATCCTCTGCCTCTTCTCTTCTGAGGCTCTGTACATTTTTGGATTGTTTTTAAAATCTGTTATGCACATAGCCTAACGGGGGGGGGAAGTCACAAACCCCACCCCTATGCTTATGTTCTTTAATAGTGACCTTAAGGGTGTGTGCATTTTTTAAAAGTTCTTGTTTTACTCAAACAACAAGAATAAACTCTTGCTTGACAAGAAGAGCTTCATGACAATTCCACTGGAAAATATTTTCTTGGCTGGAGTTTTCGTTGTAAATTCTGGCATTTATAACTATGATTTTTCTGTAATTACAGCATTCAAACAGAACAGGATTCAAATTTATCTGCATATGTTTTCACAAAGGGAAAAACTGTTGGAAATATTTGATGGTCAATAGGGTAAATCCTTTCAGTATTCCTCAGAGCTAACTGTTGTTACATCCTGTTGGTCTGTGGTAAAACATCTTGTTAATTCAGTTATGGCACATCCTGGTTATAAATCGAAACTTGAAAGACTAAATTGTCTATTAATTGAATTGAATTGAAACATAACCAGACAAAACATCATAAACTAAATTGACCTTTTCTTTAAAAGCAGGAGAATATTTTTGTGAAGAGGAAAAATGAAATGGTACTATATTTGGGTAGAAAAGGTAAACTGAAGACATGTGACAAAACAAACGTGAATGTGGCTGTTTCAGGTCAGTAGTTCTCAGCCAGTTAAGTGCAGTGCTGGTGGGAGTGGTTTCTGCGAAGTCCAACTGAAGATTGACAGGGAACTACTGGCTGTATCACCACTTGAGACGGATTCTGTAGCCATTTTGGTCCATATGGATGCAGAGGTGATAGGAGTGATAAAAGGGATGCTTGCTGTGTTGCAAGGTGTCAGTAACTGCCAATGTCTTCATAGAAGGCACTCTTACTCTGTGTGAGATGTTAGCTGCTCTACAGTACCAACCGTTCTGCAGTACTCGTGGCTGCAGTTGGCATGAATTAGTATGAAAGTTTAGTGATAATTCTTTTTATTTTTACTTTTTTTTTTCTGGCAGCAAATGTTTCTGCAATAATACATATTATAGGTTATTTGTTCTGTAATAATAAAGGATGTTTGTTCTGACCCGTGTGGACTCTTACCACAGTCACAGCTGCCCCAATACTTTGTACTAGCATTTGGCACTGGAGTTGTTATTTACCAACCAGAAGTATTTCTTCATTGTTTAACTACTAAGCATTGAAAGGGAAAACATAACTGACAAACATATTCAGTGTAAACTCTTGCAGTTTAGAATTAGACAGGACAGAGACTTGAGTTCATTTTCATATTTCGTGCCTTTTATCAGCAGCTCATTTACCGATGTGGTGTGAGCAGGAGGGCGACACATTCACAAGACAGGTTGGCCTGCCTTGTTGAAAGTTTAATTTTAATGGGTTTATAGTACTGTAGTACAGGCTTGATGAGAAGCCAGTACTGTGCTAAAACTCCGATTCAGCTAGTTGGTGGGTAAGTAAAGGGATGGACATTTAGCTTGCATTTTGAGGTGCTGCTTGTTTGATGTTCCACTTTTAAGAGAAAATCCGCTTAAAGTTCACCAGTTTTTATTATACCTCAGTAGTTTCAGATATGAGCAACTTCATCAAGAAAGTAGATCAGGATTTTTAAGGTTCAAACAAATTCTTAGGTTTTGAGATCAGTGTTGGTGATGCCACAGTGTCACCATCTGGGCTTTGCAGGAGTGGGTGCGCTCTGCAGGGCTCCCAGTGTGGTGGAGTGGACTACGTTGGTCCTGGGGTCCAGTGACAACCTTTCTGTCTGTCTAACCATGAGGTGAATTTTATTGACTTTGTCTTCACCAACATAAATGTACAGTGCTGTGTATGTACTTAAAAGACTTTTTTTTTTCAAAAGCAGGTGCTTTAAACAGTGTCTAATTTTCTTAACCAGGAGAGGGAGTTTGGAGATGAGAGATACAAGTTGCCTCCATTATAGGTTATTGTGAAGCATTGAGAGACCAAGGGTTAGGGCTGGACTGGCCACAAGGTGAATGACAGATGTTCTCTATTAACCCCTCTCCCTTCCCAAAGGGGAAGAGAAAGGGAATAAGGGAGAGAGAGTTATGCATTGGAAAAGAAAACTAAAATAGCTTTAATGAAAATAATAGCAATAAAATGGAATATATACAAATATATATAAATCCAGTATTGAACCCAGCTCCCTGATGGCAATTACGTCACTATCACCGCTGATGCTGTGGAGCAGGCACTGGGGAAGTAACTCAGCACCGGACAGGAACCAGATTCAGGTGCTGGATTCTGAAATTACATTCAGGAACACAGAGATTGGGATTGAAGGCAGAACAGACAGAGTCCTCCTCGGATGCCAGACATTGAAGAGGAGAGCTTAACTCTTGTGATCCCTCACCTTTATACTGAATATGATATATATGGGATGGAATACCTCCTTGGTCAATTTAGGGTCACCTGTCCTGTCTGCTCCTCACCACAGGTACGACCGTTTACTTTCTGCACCCCCAATCTGGCACACAAGATTTAGCAGTGACCTTGGTCTGCAAAGGAGCAAGTATAAACCAGAACCTCTCTCCATGCCAAGGAGAGGGTACTGCCTGCTGAACAAACAGCTTGCAAGAGCAGCTGCCTGTTTGAGCAGCATGGAGAGAAGAATGTTGGGGTGGAGGAGCATGGCAAGAATTGAGCTGGTGGGAGTGTCCAGGTCTTCTTGCAAATGCTTGGCTTAAATCCAGATGTTTGCTGTGCTCGCAGTGATGATCTCCTTCCTTCACCATGGCACTTAAGCTGCCTTGAGCGTGCAGTTGTGTTATACTAGAGCAGAGACAGCATGATACTATTTGATGCAGTTATCCAGCTGCTCAAAGTAACAAGAAATGTTCAGCCCTTTGAGAGCTCTTCAGAGGGATGCCTTTGACTTAACGACAGGAAGGTTAGACTGTGGTTATAATGCTGTCAATTAAAATGGTGGGGTTTTTTCATACTTCTGCAATAGTAAAGAACCACTTGTCCATTTTTTTGGGGGAAAGGTGCAGTGCTAAATTAAAAGGTAAATATCTGTTGACAGTAGTCATTTTGTGGTTCCAGTTATGCTTTCTGCATGAAACATGCTGCCTGGACTTCCATGACACACTTTTCACTGCATATTATACTTTTAGGCTCATCTGATAGGGGTGATTACTTTACCTGTTCTTGGGAGTGTGTGTCCTGAATATTGCTTTTACTCGGTGTCACCATGTCTGGCCTCATGATCCAAAACTTTTGGAGCAAGCCTTGTTCTTTTTATCTTCTTTTTTTCCTGTTTTCCTGGCCCCATTCCCAGCTGTTACACTGTTAATATTGCTTCCTCCCTCCAAGTTCTTGAAAGTCATTGATACATAGGACAGTGAAAGAGACTGGAATGGCACCAGAGCTGAAAAGGCCTCTGGAGTGATACTCTCTGATGAGCTGAGGAGGGAAGGTAGTGATAGAAAGGTTGGTGAAGTGGAATAATGGAAGTGGGTACCAGGACGCTGTTGAAAAGACAGGGACTGATATGATACCATCAGGTTCAAGGGACTGGGCTTGCTGAGACTAGAGAGCTGGGAGTGATACCAGAATGGGAATGAGGGTTGCTGCATCTTGACTGAGAAAAGATGGGGAGCTGTTGAGATGATATGTAGTCTTGCTGCTGTAGTGCTTTTTTCCCCACCCTGTTCTTCCCAGCTCCTCTTTTCCTGTTGCTCATTTGCCCAGCTCTTTTCTTTCCTCTGCTGAATGGAATAGGGAATGAGGGAGTCCCTGAGAGTAAGGGAGGAATAAATGGGTAAACAAATCCATGAAGCCCAGCCAGACCTCCATGTCTTGTCTGAAACGCAGCCCAGCCTCACTGGTGAGGTGTGCCTTGACACTGTGGTTCAACTGCATTCTTGTTGCCACAAAAGGAATATGGAGTGGATGTCCTGTCAGGTAAATGAATCTATTTTTCTTGCCTGATCTTGCCTTTTCAACTAATTAACCACAAAGACACTTTGCTGTGTGCAGTATGGATTTTATAGTTAAGGGCACTTCTTGGTGAACATTTGAAGTGTTTTGGGGCATGCTGAGGCAGGGTTATTGTGTGTATCACCACCAAATTGGTCTATTTTACAAGGAAAAAAGATTTTCTTGACTAAAGAAGTGTTTTTTATGGTGTTTAATTTCCTTGGTGGAACATAAAGAGGGCACAGAGAGATGAAGGGAGCTGCATTTCTAAAATCTGTACGGAATAGGAAACTTTAGTGTTTAATGTAACTCCTGTGAAATACGGGGAGAAAGATGGGCAAGGGAATATTTTAAGCCATGAGGAAACTATGGTGTAATGTCTGTCTTTACCTATGTCCTGTTCAGTATTTGACCATGACCTTACAACATCCCTTATTCCTTAGAGTTCATCGACTTGAGGTAATTGAGCCTTGAGCAAATAAATCCTAATAATTGTCTGAAGTGTGCATTTGTTTATTTCCAAAGTAATACATGTTTTCTTATATAAGCAAAGATTAACTGTTAAAGTAAAAATTTTAAACAGGTCATTAATATCTCATAGAGCAGTTGAGACTGTGAACAAAGTTCTAACTATTCATAAATAATTTTGTTTAGTTTTTAAAAATACAGAGGTCAATCAAAAGGACTTGGACACATACCTTAAAATGAAAATGTTCATTGCTATCAAAAAAAAAATTTTTATTCAGAAAATTAGTTATAAATGTTTTGGAAAAGGTAGTAATTATTTATATAAAACTTGGACTTTCTAAAGGTCCCAGGCTTAAAGACATTTTGATAAAATTTTGTGATCTGGCAAACTGAATCTAAAATAATAGAGATTATTGTATCATTTTGCTGTGGAATGTGTTTGTTTTGAAGAGGTGGTTGGCATTCAGTAGCTGATGTTATAAGTTGATGGTTTCAGCCCATTTCCTTGTTGACTTGTGACTATGTCTCACAAATTTCTGCGTTGTCAAGCAAGTAAACCAAATTTTAAATTGGAATGACAAATGAACTGTTAATCCCTTCAGGGCAGGGCTGAGGGAGCTGGGAGGGAGGAAGGGGGGGGCAGGGGAAAGCTTGCGCTGCTGGAGTGGATAAACAGAGGATCTCAGTTTTCCATGCAGCTTGTCTGACTTCATTTAATGAATGTTTGGTCCATATTTTTATTTTTTTAAAGTATAACTGGATTAATAATTAAAATAACTTTGTAAACTAACAAAAATAAAGGGATCCATAGCTTGTAGCTTACTGAGGAAGGAAGAAAGGACTTCTTATTAGGTTTTGCACAGAAAGAGTCTGGTTACTGTTGGTGATCCGGCAGTGGTGGTGATCCGATGTTTCTCAGGGTGCAGACAGATGTCTGCATGTCTTGTGTCTCAGAAGAACAAGACCGATGTTCTCAGGCTGTTAGCCATTGGGAAGTGCTATCCATAACCCTCTTAAAATCTTCTGGCATTTGTTTTACATACCATATACTGCAGTCTTTTAAAAGATTCCCGTAAGGTTTCATTCTGCAGCTGCCTTACCCTTGGAATCTCCTTCAGTCTCTGCCCTTTCCTCCCAGAGCTTTCCTTGCCTTTCTTGCCAGATGGACCATGTTGCCCAAGAAGGTGGTGTGAGCACCAGACAGCAAGTCTGAGGAGGCTGGACTTACTGAACAGCTACTCTTCATTTGGTCTGACATACATATTGTGGTTTTTCTTGAGTCTGAGGAAAAAACCCAAGTTTTATATCTTCTGGGAGAAAAGAAAAAAGCTTGGGAGGAGAGTGGTAAAAGTGGTAAACTTTGAAAAAAACCTCACGTTTATTAAATGAAAAACAGAGCACCTAAACGATGATTCATTAATAAGTGCACTGATCCTTCAAAGTAAGGCACCTTTTCTCAAAAATTGAACGATTTCTCATCTTTTAGACCAGATTCTCCAAAAACTGCAACACCTCTCATGCTCTCACTTTTCTTCACCATGTTGCAACTTCTGACTCCAGTTTTTAGCCCCTGTCTACCATTGCTATTTGCTTTCATACACAGCGTGCTCTCTTGCTTTCTCACTGTCTGGAAGTGGGGTTAAGAAGCAGCCAGTATTTTGAGTATGTTATGTGATGGGATATATTTGTTCTCTAAGGATGCATTTAGTAGACTATGAAGTCTCCTTGGGTTCTCTAGAGTGACAGGAGTTAACGAGGAAGCTGTCAGAACAGATGAAATAGGGTCCTAATCCCAGTAACAGGAGCATCATGCAGCATGCAAACCAAAAGGTTTGAGACAAGAAAAAGATGAACTAAGTCACTACTGTGCCTTTTGAGTTCTGATGAGATGTGGGTTGCCACAGAACCCTGTCTCAATTCTTGTTTTTGCAAGTTGCCTTGACTTTTGCTTCCAAATCACGCTTCCAGATTGCAAACAAAATTATTGTGCTGTGTTTGGTACAAGCAGGATCAAGAGAACGTGACTGGGGATGTGTTCAGGTGTTTGATTCTCCTTATACGTGGGCTAACAGCCCACTGATTTTACAGGTTTTAGTAGCTGAATGCTGATGAGGTGTTCCGTAGGCTGTTATCAAAAAATTACTAAGCCGCACTGTGGCAGAGTAAAAAAAACCCGCGTGGTATCACTTCAAGAACACACTTGGGTATGAACAGCATTGTAGTACAGCTACCCTTACCTGCCTGGGCTGCTTGGCACCAGAGGATCTCAGTGACTTCTTGTCACTAGGTACCCAAAGTCGTCACATTTCTGTGAGGGCTCCTGCTCTGACCTTCATTTCTGGCATAACACACTAGAGTTTGGAAGGACATCCTCCACAGTCGTGTGGGTTTTGTATCTGTGCCAGTGGGATTATCACTGTGGCTCGTAATAGGGCACTGGGTATTCACATTGCCCTGGCTGTTGCACTGAAGGAGAGTACTGCAGGACACTAGAGTTTTAATTCTAGTTTTCCTTTGCTAAATGTAGTTAGAATTTAATATTTCCACTGTCGGGAAATCTGTAGTATTCCATATTCATGAAATACTACAAAGAAGGGCATTTAAAACGGGGACTGGGGTGGGAGGAGAAGCAAAATTTGGACAAACTTTCTCCATGTGCTTTGTTTTCTGAAGTCCCAGTTTTTCCATTTTCCTGTTGACATGTTGGTAACAACAATAGAAGGTTATTTTTCACCAGCTCTTTTCACCTGTTGCCTGAAAAGCATAGATGAATTATATGAAGTGATTAATTGCAGGAATCCTGTGGTGTATTCAAGACAAACAAAAAATCGCTAGAACTACAGCAAGAGCTTTGTATTACATCTCTGCGAAAAAAAACATAAAATGTGCTTCATGCTTTATATCTTTCCCTGCAGTTGACCATAGTTGCAACAAAAAAGTCCTGTACTCCACAAGATAGAAAACCACGAGGGAGAGATTTTATGTTGAGAGGCATTTCGTGGATGTGTTGTTCATCGTTACTTTCTGAACATAATGGGAGTTGTTGGAATAAACACCTCTTAAACAAATGAAAAATGTCTTACATTCAGTAATAGTGATTTTGTGCTTGCCTTTGCTATTTTTATTTGTGTTTTATCTAAATGGTTGAGGTGATAAAGAAAGAAATAAGTTCCTGTAATATATTCGGTGGTGACAGTCAGTTGTTTAGTTTGGAAGAACAGATCGAATAGCAAAAATTCTATTAGAGTTTAATTATGGTAAATTAATCTTATAGTTCGATTTTCAGCCTTAGATGGATAGATAGGAAGACATTTTGGGCATGTGCCAGGACATATATGCTCCATGTATGGAGCTTGTACCCTCTTACAGGATGCCAGTATGATGTACAGGAATTGTATTCAGACTAAAACTTTTGATCCTATTTAGACAGTCCATACAGATGTTAGTAAAAATTGTGATGGGTTTCCGTGCTGTTGATGTATGTGGTTCCTGCATCAAGGTTTCAGAGGGCAGGATGAGGATGTCAGTTGTGGTCACTTTTACACCTGTACCACATGAAGAGTGTTCCAGCAGAACAGGGTCTGGTCATTACATGGGGAATGTCTTTAATATCTTTCCTTGTCGCTTCATCCCTCTGTCTTTACATATCTCTGAAAGTAGTTTTCAGAGTACTGACTTTTTATCTGTTCCCACTTCTTTCCCATTTATTCTAATGCACAGGAAGTGAAGGGGAACAGGATTGTCCTGAGCTCCAGAGTATCCAGTTCCTTCACCTCTGTTTCAGGACTGATGTGCTGGAAAAATACAGTTGTTTAAACCTCTGCAGGCTGTCAGTGCTGCAGCTCTGTGCTTTGAGGATGGAGTCACACACATGTGCCCATCGATTGCTGCAGAAAAAACCCAGGTGCTTGTGCAAGGTTCCAGGTGTTAAAGGAGATGCTCCAGTTGGAAAGTTACTGCTTTACTGAGCTGTTATCCACCTGCCTATCTGCCTTCCTCCCCTGTGGCCACTGGTGGTGAGCAAGCTTAATGAGGAGACTGCAGGAGAACCAGCTCATACTAATTAACAACATCCATTTGACATGACAGGGATGCTGGAGTTTAGGATCTTGGTCGCATACTTGCTCATGACTTAGTGAGGAGCAGTAAATATCTCCTGCACTATTTATATGGTTTTTTAACTAGTGAGTATTTTTACATTAATATGTTACTCTCAAAAACCTATTTTCTGCCATCATTTCAGTCATTCAGCTTCTCTCACGGAAGCAACATTTTAGCTTTTTCACTCCCTTGCTGGAGAAAATCCTTCAGTGAAACTGGCTCTGGTGGATGTGTAAGAGGATGAAGGCACCACTTCAATTTTCTGGTAACTTTGCGTAGTCTGGCTAGAGAGAGAATGGTAGTGATTAGCAATTGCCTGCAAAAGAGAAATGTTAAAAGCCTGTAGGATTTGCCATGTGAAAGGTCTCTAGTTCTTGAAGTGATCGTGGCTTTGCATTAATTACTTGTAGATTTTTTTTTTTTAATTTTATAATAACCTCTAGATATCGGCAAAACTGTTCGCTCCTTTCTGTGGCTTCCCCTATCTCACCCTCTCCCTGCCAAAATAAAATAAATAAAAAAAAAAATGAAAAAACAGTAGAAAATATCTCAGCAGTGGCCAAGAGTGCTCTGAGGGAGGTGTGCTATAGAAGGTAGTATGAGTGCCCTCCTGGTGCAGTTTTGAGCATAATACACAGCAGTGCTCCTCAGTGAGTTTATCTCTTTTACGAAATATAGCCACTGTGCCCACAGGAGAAAATATTAAGCCTTACTTCAAAACCAAGTCCCCGTTCCTGGCAAAAAGCAGAACTGTGTAAATGCAGGAAGATGCATTTAGCATTCAGACTCCTGTGGGAATTTAACTGGGGACAAGGAATAAGCATTGAAGCCAGAAATAATTTCTGTATTTGGTAGATGGAAATTAGGAGTAATAAATTTAAATAATGGCTAGAGGGTTGTTTTTTTTTCCCCACACAACTTATATAAGAATTATTTGTTTTGCAAACCATTACATTTAGAGAGAGATATAGTAGTCCCCTTCAACAGCAGAGGGAAATTGAAACTCCTGTGTGCAAGATTGGTGTGCCTGCAGTTGCTCCATTCCTGGTGTGTGCTTTCATGTGTGTAAATTCATTGTGTCTTTTCTTGTCTTTTGCCTCACGGACAGAAGATATGCTTTCTCAGGACAAAAGACTCGATTCTGCAGTGCCATGATGTGTCCAGATGTAGCTAGTCAGGAGTGCTCAACTCCTGGCAGACCCAGAAGTGGTTTATGAGTGAATCTGGCTAAATAGTTTTCTGTCCTGGGCTATATTCAGTAACCAGAGAAAATCTTAGTTTTGGCTCTTCTGTCTCTAGCTGCTACCACAAACTTTCTTAACTATATGCTGACAAAACTGAAGAAGTTTCAAATGTTAAGGTTGGTGAAGGAATTAAATGTTACAAGGAACTACAAATTAAGAGTTTTCCAAGGAATGCTGTACGTACGCCCTCAGATGTTTCACTTTCACCATGATCAGTGAGTTTTGTATAAGATTTGGGGATAGCAGACAGTCCCAGGCTTTTTGTTCAATTAGAGTATAAAACCACTGAAATTTTCTTTGACAGCTGAGAACTCAAATTTGCTTTTCGCCAAAATGTTTAGTTGTTCTCCCTCTCAGAAATGGCAGTATTAACTATACCATCCTTAAACATTTTTTTCGTATGAATTAAAATAGCTAAAGCATGTGGCATTCTTTCCTCCTTACAAAATGAATACTTTACAAAGTAGATTTCCATGTTTTTATAACAGAACCAGTTGCATGACTTGCAGGCACTGTAGTGATAGTGGGTACATTGGAGTCTCATGAAGTTCATTTTTAGAGAAAGTGTCATTGTTCTTACAAGGTACAAATCAAATTTTTTTTTCGGCCTTTGGAGGATGAACATGTTGGTTATTGAAGACCTATACTGGAGCTCTGCAGGTGCTTGTAAAGTTGATTTGTAAGGAAATGTGATGTGTTGTTCAGCTATAATGACTATGAAGATGCAATATAACTAGGTGAGGCTAGTAAAACAGGACCTCTTTTTTTCCAAACCATCTTTATTGCAGGGGGAGGGGATGAGTGCAGGTTTCTCTTGAAAATTCACATGTATATTTTTACATGCACATTTAAAATTTGGTTGTTTATGTCTACAAACCTAATTCAGGGAGTTAGATTTGATCAACAAGTAGAAGTTAAGACTGGAGACTGTTCAGCAGCTGCTAGGGTATCTATGAGTTACTCGGTTCCAGACTGGGTGAACGAAAAAGGTGCCATGTAGTTAGATGACTGTTAAATCCTAATGCTTGTGGATTTATATTCTCTATTTTAAATAATACGATTTATTGACTTTTTAATAGAAAAAAAAATTTGTTTATCATCAGTACATGTTTTGTTTTTTATACCTGTGCTAAATAGATTCCAGAAGGAAATTACGAAGAAGCCTTTTGGCACGTATCCTATTAATGGAATTACATATTTTTCTGGTTTATATTGTGATGATATTTCTTTGATTTCCAAATAAACTCCATGAAGACTGTAACTGAGAACAAAGGGGAGCTCAGTCCATTGACATGGAAGAAAGTTTAGAGTTGAGAATGAATTTAACTATACTTCTGCTTTAAATGAAAGATAAATAGTTTACTTGTAGTAGAGAACACCAGTTAAAGCAGTCTTAATTTCCATGCAGCTTTATCCTGCAGTTCAGAGGTCAGTTGATGCTATATAGAAGATATTCTTACTCTTTTTAATTGCAGCAACCAGTTTTTCTTAACTGCCAGTACCAAAATCTCTACAGCTTCTTCATTTATGCACATATTTTATGTTTTTAAATAGTTCAACGGTTAGATCTGGTAATATGCAAAGATAATTCAATCCATCTCAATAATTATTTGTTTATTTATACCTGATCTGAAATAGCTAAATCACTTTGATAAGAATATAGCTTTCAAGAACTTGTTTGCTTCTGTCTGGTTAATTTTCTCTTTTTCATTCTTTTTTTCTTAGTTCCACGTTTTGGTTAATAGCATGAATTAGGTATGTTGGTTAAATGCATACAACTGAAAAAAGAGACCTCTTTTTCCACATACATGAGAGGAAAAAGATTGTCCTCTGCAACTAGTTAACATAATGTGTCATGATAGCCTTGTACTGTTGGGCAACAAGAAAATGAATTTATTTGCCCATTGTAATGTTCATATGCTTCATGTTAAGTTAGTAAGAAATGTCACACGACTTAAGCTTTTAGAAAGTTTGCCGCATGAATGTTACATATTTTCGTTGCAAAAATGTATTTGAGATTCCATGTCTTCATTCATGTGAAGTGTTAATAATGTTTTGAGATGTCCTTTAGTATTGTTAAGTGTTTGGTTTGGTTTTTTTTCGTCAAAGTTAACCTGAATATCAAAAATAACTAAGATCATTCTGTTTTCTGCAGTACTTTGGAAGTTTGCTTGTAATATTCTGCGTTGAGCTGGCCTGTGGTGTTTGGACCTACGAGCAGGAAATAACGGTGAGTCAGAAAAGGAGGCTGCATTTTTTTCAACAGAAGAAAATAAAGATTTCCATTATCTAGCTGTTTTGTATTTGCTGTAGTTTACCTTTGTCAATCTAATTTCAAGTGACTGCCTCTTTTTTTAAACAGAGAATTCTTCTGGGAAAGCTTATCTGTCTGGAAGGTCCTATCTGGGTTTCTCCCCCGTCCTGTATTTGAGAGCCAAATCCTGCAGCCTCTAATTTAACAACTTTATTTTGTGTTTATTCTTTCTTAGGTAGGTTCTCATTATCCTCAAAACTTCCACTGACTTTATTCAAGCTTAAGATAAGTATTTTGAGAGAGGAGATGTGAGAATGAAGGGATTTTGACCCCAGAAGTTCTTCATGATTTAAAAAGCTCTAGCTGAGTATACTGTATTGTAAACAGTGTGTTCTTTCAATAGAGGACTTGCTGTCTGTCGAAATCTTCACGCTGCCTCCACAAGCTATAAATGCCAGTTTTAAGCAAAACATGGCTTAGCTATAAAACACTCTGCTGTAAGCTTGTGAAGAAGTTTTATCTCTGTATAGTTTTTATAGCTGTACCAACCTGTAATTTTCAAACTGAGGGCTTGTAACCATCATGCAAGAAAATGGCTAAGTGTTGAGCAGAAATTAAACCAAAATGTTATTCTGCTGACTGCTATATCCTTACGTCTCATACTCAATCGGTACATTTTTATGAATAGGGGGACAAATATTTTCTCTGAGCTGCCACGATATGTCAAATATACTGGTCTTTACAACAGTGAGGTGCGATTAAATTACAATAAGGTGGGAGGGAGCCTTCTTGATATTTACATGGTACTGAGACCAAAGGAATTTCTGATGGATTTGAAGTCTGAAGTTACGTGGCAGCACTTTGCCTCATCATTCATTTGCTTGTGATACAGATTCCAGAGGGATGTTCTAATACACCAACAATTAAGGCTATCCCTTTACTTTAAATGTCAGCTTACATTGATGCATTTTAAAACTGGGAATGCAGATAGGAGGCATACTTCAGCCTATGGGCACAGCTGCCCTCTGCGGGGGTTTTGCCAAGGATGGCAGTTATAACTAACATCCATCTTCCCACAGGAATTTTGTCAGTAGGAAGCTGCCTCAAGTAACATAGCCTTCAGTACAGTGGTACCTGCTTTCTTCAGCCTTCACTGTTCAGTTAAGAGAACCTGAAGTTATGGTGTGTTTTAGTGTGACCCCCAAGCTTTCAGTTGCCTCCTCTGCTGCTAAAACCCAAACATGAGACAGTTTGATAAACTTGGCATAGCTCTACCATATGTTAAGGCACTGGTGTTGCTGCTTCTCTCCAGAAAAAAAAACCACAGCTGTCCCTGCATCTCTTTGCCAAAAGAAGTCCTGCTGAGCTCCATGTCTGCACCTTCTGCAGTGGATCACAATGAACCCAAATACTCCACGCTGTTTTGGTTCTCCTTCTTTCTCCCAGGGGTTTGGATGTATGAGCATGAGCATGCAAATAGAACAGAAAATAATCTCTTCAGCAACTGCTTTTCTTCTTCTGACTCTTTTCTTCTTGTCTTTTTTTTCTTCTCTTTTTTATTCCCCATCCCCTGAAATACTGGGGGTTTTTTTGTTTTCTCTTTCCATGTAATTTCCCCTTCATATTCCCTGCTACTGTTGTGTGATGAGGCAGTCCAAACTGAGGTTTCTTGCTGCTGAGACATATAGGGAATGTGGCAGTCTGTAAGAGCATAGCTGGTTTTCAGTGATTCTTTCATACCTGTGCAGGTCACTTCCCTCCAGCAAGCTGTTTCCTACTTGATAAAGATAAGAAGACTCCTCTTATACCCATGGGGATGACTTGATGTCATGTTGGTTTCAGCGTAGCATGAAATCACACAAACCGTTGGTGGGTTTCAGAGAATCGGTTGGCATTAGTGTAGGTGGGTTGGTGGTGTTGTCAAAAATATCACTGAGGCATAACAGCCTCTGCTGATCCAATATGGGCTCTCCTTGGCTTGTGGACAAGTTGCTCTGAGAGTCCTTGTATAAACAATTTTCCTTCCAGCTCATGATAACTCTCAGCATGAAATGTGCCTCACAATTAATTTATTCCACCCACAAGATTGAAAAGCCAGTGTGGGTTCTCCTCTTACTTGGGCATTGGTCAAGCCTTGAATCTCATTAGAAAAATAATAAAGAATAAGTAGATCTCAACAGCAAACCAAGCTGTACAGAACTTATGCTAAAATCAAGCCAGCATCTCTAGTTTTTGTTTGTCTACACAGCACAGAAAAGTGTTGATGTACAGTCAAACAAGCGCATCTCAAGACTATGTATTGTGCTCCACTACCTGTGTGAGCTCATGGGAAGCTAAGTGGTAAATACATCGATGTCATTAGTTCAACATGTTGGCATTCTCAGGGCAGTCAAACACACAGATTCCTGTATCCCTCCTTAGCTCCAGAATTCAAATTGCCTTCCTGCAGTGGGGTTTAGTTTGTTTTGACTTGCTTTTAATTTCCTTCTCGCACTTCTTGATTTTTTTTTTTCTTCCCCTGCTTTCCATTGTTTTCATAAAGAGGTTGGACGTCTTGCATTACGTCGTAACCTTGGACTGTATTCAACTCAAATAAGATAATAAAAAAAAACAAATAGTCTAGCAAATATGAGCTTAATTGCAGTGATTTCAAATGTTATCCAAAGAAAGCAGAGGGCTGACTTGCAGTGCAGCGGAAAGAGAAATGCATCGACTACAAAATTAAATTATTTTATTATAGTGACCATTGTAAATGTTTGTGGTAGAAATATTCTGTGATATTGGTTTTAAGTATTTTTAGTACTCTATTGCTAACATATTTTTCACATAGACAATTGTGAGTTCAAAACTTCATAGCTTAAGCAATAAAAATTCTACTGTGTTAAATTTCTGGGATATTATTAATATCTTAATATTCATGACACATGAAGCTTTACCAGGGTATCAAAATAACTTAGCAGCAGTAATGAAACATTATCAGATGTTCTTATTTGCCTTACAGGGTCAGTAAGGCAGTGATGGTCCCTATATTTTTGTAGACTATCTAGCACAACAAAGACCAGGCTCCTTGGGAAGTGTTGTGATCATTTCTTTCTTAGATAACATTTATTGCTATTGCAGAATGCCCTTTCTGTTCACTCCAAACTGAACAAGATAGCTAAGTCACAGCCGTGAGAGGAGCTGGGTTCCCTTGCCCTCCAGTTGAAAGCTGGTATTGCAATTGTGATTTCTTTCACTGTGATTTTAAGACCAATGGGAACATGGCAAAACTCAGCATGAATGGTATGTGTGCCTAGAATGGCAACTGGAAAGTGTGCAGCTCCTTGTTTTAGTTTGGCACACTGAAATTTATGCTGCTGAACAGAAGTTAGTTTCTTATCTTGACTCTTAACTGCACTGTATGCCAGGTGCCATAGCACTTGCTTCTCTTGTTTCTAACAAATTGCTAACAGAGGGACGTAATCTGATAATGGAGGGCACCAACACTTTGCTTCAGAGTAGTCAAATTTGAAAGAAAAATAGTTTTGAGAGTCCTTGCTGAAGAAAATATTTACAAGACTGTGAGTGTGTGTGAAGAAAAAAGTTCATAGGGCCTCATTGTTCACACTTCTTTGTTACCGTTCATGAGCAAGATACTGAAATTGAGTTCCATTCAGGATGCCTTTGTGCAGGACTCCAGAGAAAGCCAGGAGGCCATGACAAAGACTCTCAGGGTAGAGTTCTTCTCAATGAATGTTACTGATTTTTAAGTTAGACGTTTAAATCTATTTATCTCCTTAGTGAAGCGGATTTGAGACTTCAAGGGAATGATTTCCCTGCTCTATTTAAAATATTTATCTTAAGATGAATTGCCCCATATGGCTGCCTGTCTGTTTCTTCCTATTGACTAAAACAACACCAGATAGATACCTAAACCAGGGCAGATACGCGTCATCCGTAATGACTTGGGTGGGGCTTGGTTCAAGTTTCATGCCAGGTAAAGCATCTGGTAATGAGATAATCAAATAGTGCCCAACTATCTCTGAATCTCTCAAAAATGTGAATTTGTAAGCAAAGGATATAAATAACTTCCTCCTGGTATTTTAATAAAGACTCATAAAGTTTCAATATCATGGAAACTGAAGCACTTGTTTTCCTGCTTTGTTTGCCTGCAAAGTTATTTTGGTCATTGCACTGCAAAGATCTCCGAATAGATGGAAGTTCTGGGTTTGGAGCCACAAGAAAACTGATCTGTTGTGTAAACCACTTTTCTTTCCTTGCTCCAGGTTCCAGTGCAGTGGTCTGATATGATCACATTGAAAGCCAGGATGACCAATTATGGCCTACCTAGGTACCAGTGGCTGACCCATGCCTGGAATTTCTTCCAGAGGGAGGTAAGATGACAGTTAATTCCTGAGCTGAAATAATTTGGTAAATGTTACTTATCTGCTACAGGAAAATGTTTGATTTGAAGTAAATAGGTAAATAAATGCAAGTGAATTTTATTGAAATGCTGTGTAGTGATGATATCTTTTAACATCACATGATATCCAACTCTTGAGCCTTTGTAGCTTTTAAAGATGCTAAAACACCTAAAAAAGAATGTTACTAAATGCAGTTAAATTGCTAACACAGTCTTCTTCTTTGTCAGTTAAGTTTGAGACGGATATTTTTTAGGGTTATTATAACGTTTAAGAATATGATGTATATAAAATCAAAAATCTGCGGGTAAGGTGGCCATTTCTATATGTTGTTTTAATATTAAACTGTGCTCCCCTTCCTGTAGGCTCTGTTAGTTTCCTTTCACGGTGCTCTCATGGTTAAGATATGTGGAAATGAGTGGGAAAGGAAGTTTCCCAAAAGATGCCGACACTGTCTCTTTGGCTGAGGTTTGAGAAAGTGATCAGGGTTTGTATTTCCTTTGACTGGAGGGGTGGGAAACAAATCAGAAAACTTCATTGTGTATTCACAGCTTTGCCCTCTAGCCTACTAAAATTCAGAACTGTTTTTAAAGAATGAAGTATTATGTTACAAAACATGAAATTGCCCAAGGTAAAACCCATTAACTCTAAATATAACTCACGTGCAGGAAGAGAACTCTTTAACTGCCTGTCATTGTGCTGCCCTTGTTGAAATGTTGAAATCTATCATTGTTGCACAGATTTCCTGTTTATTTAAACATTTCCTGGCAGCACTTGGCTGATCTGTATTTATACTAAAGCCTGAAAGAAAGAGTGAGGACTACACGAGGTTAAACACCTCCCCACCCTCCCTAGTCCCCTGCTCTGGCTGTGCCAGGGCTCTGTGAAACCATGTAATTCTTCATACACAGGTAGAGCGTTTGTATCTGTTCTATACCTGACATAACGTAATTAAATGGTCTTGATTTCCTTGAATAGAGCTGATACTGTATCTTGGTTTAAATGTATAAGTTGATTAAATTAAAAGCTGCCTCTTATCCTCCTGGTTGTTGTAGTGTCATCATAATGGCTGGGTTTAATATAAATATTGGTAATAAAATGAAAAAATTAGTTATTAGTTCTCTAAGGAGAGAGAAAGTTCCTTTTAGAATTTAGATTTCCTGTATTCCATCTCTGACTAGAGAAATAATTTGGGGTAAGTTTTTGAAGTGAAATGAGAAGGCTCTTTTACAGCTCCTGCTTAACTGATGGACTCTCATTTTTGTTCTATCTACTCATAACTCAGACGGTGGATGTGTGAGCCTGGTACGTGCTTTATGCCTGAATGAGCACTATGCTTGAGGCCCTTCTTCAGTCAATATTACATTTTTTTTCCTGAAGAAAAAAAAGTAATTACAATTTTGTTCCCAAAGATTCAGCCCTGATCAGCTTTGTGCTCACTCTTCTGTATCTTTTAACATCTCAGAAATGGGAAATTAATTTCCCCCCAACCCCATTACTGGTCTAGTATCAGAGTTGTGACTACGTGAAGGAAGATGGCAAAGGCTCTGTTGAAGCCAGGAAGGAAGAACTGGGTAGGGGGAAGAAAAGATTTGAGAGTAAGGAAAGGATATTTAATGTGGTGGTCTTTGCAATTACAGTGACGAGCCAAACCTTGAGATTTCCTTAGAAAGTCCCATGTTGGGAGGATTCTGACTAACAAGCTGATACAAACAGAGACATTAAAGCTGAGGTGAAAAAGGAAGAAGTGAGATTTCTAAGAGGACTGGTGGAGTCAAGACACAGAGTGGTGTCAGTGTGGTGTCTGGGCACTCCTCTGCTTGATTGTGACTGAGAAGTGGTGTGGTGTCCAGGACTCTGGCACTCAAGCAGGTAAGGGGGGCAAATGTTCTCAAGCCCATGGGTCAAAGGAACCAAATTATGAACTACAAACACAGTCTGGTAGTGGAGAACATCCAGACAGAAAAAAAAAAACAGCATCTTGTTCCTGCAGCAAGACTTTTTTTTCAGTCCTATATAATCCTGATCCAGTGGTGAAGAAAACCTAATGTAGCTGCNATCTATTTTCTGAATAGTTACATACACCCTGTTCTGCATAGGCTGTGGGTGGGTCCTTGATTCAGTACAGCAGGTTAAAACACGTGAAGCTAATGGGACACGAGCACATACTTAATACTCAGTTGTAGTCGTTAGTACATACGGCTTTTTACTGATGTTTTCCTCACTAGAATTATGGGTCTATATCTATGTGGAAATACAGTCATATGAGTAACTAGATAATTTATGTTTGTATATGCAAATGAAATTTAGAAATCATGGCAAATGATCAAGCATCTAATTTAGCTCTAAGGTAGCTTTTTTTTTTTTTTTTTTTTATGTGAAAGTATCTAGGAATGTGGTAGACTGGTCATTTGGCTTTAAATCTCTCAGTGTGCTTTGCAGAGGAGAAGATTGTTAGTCCTGGTTGGTTTTATAGCCAATTATGGCTCATCTGCTTTGCAGCCAGACTTCCTAGTTTTATGGTTGATTCTGTTGCAGTGTTTATTTTAGTGTGATACCCCTTCCTTCCATTTTTCTTTTAGCACTTGTGATTTCTGTACCTTTTTACTCACCTTTTCAAGCCTTTATTTTTTTCTGTGTTCAGATAAATCTGTGCTTTTTCTCATCTGGTTTTCTATATATGTATCCATATTTGTAGCTTTGCAGGAACAGTCATCACTAGTAAGATCTTAATCATCTTTTCCTACTACTTTCTTCAGCGACAGGTTCATTAGTCATTCTTTTGAAATGAAATTATCGTGTGTTAATTCTTTATAGTAAGGATAGCAGAATTACAGGGTAGGACAATTTCTGTGAAGCATCCTCTGAGGGAGCAGTTGGAATTTAAAGGTCAGAGCAGTATCACTGGCTCTTACTGAGGTGTTCATTGGTTCCTGCATTACATTTTTCACATTCCTTTTATGTCAAAGTACAGCAAAAGATGGTAGATGGAGCTCTTGTAGGTGCTTTTTATCCTACGTAAATATTTTGTAAGTTATCGATAAGAATTTATTCGGCTTTTTTGATGACCTACTTTTATGAAGAAGTAGCATCTTTATTGCTGATCTTGGCTAATCCTTTCTTTGCAGTTTAAATGTTGTGGGGTGGTGTACTTCACAGACTGGCTGGAAATGACAGAGATGGACTGGCCGCCTGACTCCTGTTGTGTCAGAGAGTTCCCAGGATGCTCTAAGCAAGCACATCATGAGGATCTCAGTGACCTTTATCAGGAGGTAAGAAGAAAAATGTGGATATTTCAGAAGGTTTTGTACATTCTTCCTGATCCAGTCATTTTCCAAACTCATCACATACTGTAGAAAGGTTTGTAAAGTAATTGTATTTATGGAAAGTGTTTATTTTGTTTATTTATGTTTATTCATTAATGCTGAAGCAGAGGGAGAAAGACAGAAAGAACTCACCCACCCTTATCTGGAAGTGAGATAGAATCATAGACTCATTTAGGTTGGCAAAGACCTTTCAGATCATCGAGTCCAACCATTAACCTAACACTGCTGAGCCCACCAATAAACCATGTCCCTAAGCACAGTATCTACACAACTTTTAAACATGCCCAGGGATGGTGATTCCACCACTTCCCTGGGCAGCCTGTTGAAGATAAGTTAGTAGCAATGCAGTTAACATCTGAGGTGTACTTACAGTGAAGTGTTTGTTTTATATTGGTTAGGTTGGAGTTGAAATTTGCTCCAGTCAAAAAAAAAATAATTAGTTTTGGGGTAATGTCCAGCCTCCAGCTTGCCAAACTGAGAGAAATTCTACTTACCTTGTAGTAGTGAGGACTGTAGTGGTATGTACAGTGAGGAACACTTTTGAGAAGCCCTTTGGAAGATGAGGGATCTATCTTGTTAAAAGGACTCGTGCAGGGGACTCATGCAGGGAGGCAGGTAATTCCGTTGCTTTGCTGTGAGTGTGCATAGAAACTTTGTGTGAAAATGCTCTTTCTCGCTCTACTACGTCACAGCATGATTATTATTATAAAAGAATTTGGAAAAAAAATAAAAAGCCTTAAAACCAGTAGAGGACCTATTTGAACTCAAAATAGGTAAGGAAGATGATAATGGTAGCAAGTCATTACTGGTTTTAGGGTGGAAATTATAAAAACAAACATATATGTTCTCTACTGAAACTCATATAACTGTTCTCACAAAAATGTTGTCTAAAGTCACCTTTGTCTAGAAACTGCTTTGCTGCCTACCATTTTTTTATGCTAACAGACCTTCGAAGACTTTTAATTATGCTTTCAGTAATATCAGGATGACCAGCAGTCCAGATAGTTCAGGAGTGATAAAAAGCACGTCTAAGTTAAGTGGTTATAAGGATCTGAGAAGAGGTGCATTCTTCATTTGCTTGCTTTAAGAGAAATGTAAGGTACATAGGAAAGAGGCCTAGTCTCAGAAGCATGCTTTCAGATGCTGCAGCACGAGCATTCCTCCTGTGAACAGTGGAGCTCTGCATTATGAAAGAGCAGCCAAAGAAACACTTTGTCTCGTCCCAGTCTCTTGCCACTGCTCAAGACTCTTTCTTACAAGAATCTATTTGGCTGTTGTTCAGGAGCTTTGGAGAGATACCTCTAAAGCAGGAGATATACGGTACATAAACAAGACAAGATGAATATTAGCTGTTGCCAGGAAACAACCAAGTTTTTGGTAAATGACATCACTCATGTGGAGTGATTTGCTAGATTTGTGTGGCATTGACTCTATAAGCAGTAATTATATAATGTATTCTGGACTTGCAGCCATTCATCCTAGGCCTTGTGTACTTACTCTGGGAAGACAGAGGCAGAGCTGCCGAAAGGCAGGTGTCTCAGAAGGCCAGTCTTTACTAGGGAACCTTAAAGACAGTGGCAGAGGCTGTTTTCTTTCTATGAACTACTTCTAAGAGCTCCTGCTGTCTTACGACAAGGCTTGCAGCATGGGCAGTACCAGTTGCACTTTAGAAGGGTCAGTCTCTAAATGAGAAAGCCATTCAGTCTTCTGGTACCTGCCAGTCTCTTACACGTTCTTGAAGAATGAACTGTGGCTCACTTTGCAATAATGGTTGCTTTATGTAATACTGTTGCCAGTATTGACACTGTACAGACCAGCTCTGCCATAGAGAGCCCTCAAGGAGTGTAAACGTATGGAAGCTGCAAAACGTTCCTTTGCCTTGAGCATCATTCCCCTATGTGGAAAGGCAAGTTTATGTGAGCAGTGACTCAGTGAAAAAGTTCACTCCAGAGAAAGCTCATCTTAGCTGTGCATTCTCTGGATTGGAGGGAGATTTTGCTCCTACTGGGATGCAAGAAGGAAAGTCTGCAGCAGCTGCCACAGGAGATATTGAGAGAGACCTTTAGGTGGAAGGAGAGAAAACAAACCTGAGCACAATAGGTGTTACCTGAGCGGGGCTGTTCTGATCTCTTCTGAAGAACTGGTGAGGAAGCTGACAGGGAAGGGACTCTGCTGGGCTTGTCACTGCAGTCACACTAATGAGTAGTCCCCAGTGACACAGATTTCTGAGGAGTACTAGTCACTGGAATGTCTTGTCAAAACTGCAAGGTTTTGTCATCTCATCTCTTCTGCTAATGTTTTGTTCTGACAGCCATATTCCAAGAAAATGGTTTTCTGCACGCTTCCTGTGTTAAGGTTTTTTTGGTTCTACTGGGAGAAAATTAATAGCCAATGATGATGTAGAACATAAGGGCTGTGTTAAGACCCACTTCATGAAAAGAAAGGCTGTCTGGATTTTTTCCTAAAAGAAACCTGAATGCACATGTATGGTTCTTCCCCTACCCTATCCCGGGTCATTTTGGGTGGATTCAGCTCTTAGCAAAACTTTATTTTTGGTTCTCTACTGCAGAATCCCTTCCAGAAAGGGACAGGCTGTGCTGGCTGTGCTCTTGTTTTACCAGCCACAAAAATACTCCCTCATTCTTTAAGATATATACAATATTTGGTTGGCAAAACATATTTTTTTTTCATGGTGCTTTCCTGTAGGTTGTCTCACAGCTCATACAGGATACTTGCTAATATGTTTATCAGTATCATGCAAAAACAACTTACACTTGGAAGGCTAATCTGTCTGACTTCTTTGGGGAATTGAAGGAGAAAAGCTTTTCTAGAAGTGTTTGAAAACAAATTCACATAGCCTGGTGGTTTGAGAAAGAAGTCTGATGAGATTAGCCTTGCTAGCCTAAAATTGGCTTATGCAAATGCTTTGCAAGTCCATTCTGGTACTTAGAAGAATTCTTTGTAGCACTTTAGAAAACTGAAGTTCAGTTTGGCTGGAATTGATAAAATTGTTTTATTGTAGCTATACTGTAATTTTCTTCTGGGACCTCACAGCTTTCTGTAGTCTAAGTTGGAATCCTTCACAATACACACTTTTTAGAAAGAAAGGTGGCTCACTTGTAGTTCTGCATGAGAGTCTTTTTGGCAGGAATCATATTTGCCCTGCTGGATTTCGAAGTCTATTTTTCAAATGTGTTAGTCTTCTTGGACTGCTTTATTCTGATGAGCTTCAACTTTGGTGCAGTTTATGGAACAGTCTAACCTTAGAAAGACTATGATTGTGAGGGAAGTGTGTCAGATGACAATGTGACCTCAGAGGTTTGTTGTGGTCTGAGGACAAAGGGAGCTCTGCCCATGTTGTGATTGGGTACTGTAGCCTAGATAAAACGATTGATAGGAGTTGATATATTCAGAAAAATCAAAATTGCATGTTCAATATTTTTTCTTTTGTTTTCTAGGATAATTTTGAGTATAAAACAGATTTTTTGAATATGCTGATGGTTTATCTTTTCTGCTCTGAGAAGTGCCTTATTTAAGATTGATCCTTATTCCATGGTGTTGCAATTAATCAGAAGTACGTGCTTTGTTTCCATTTTAACACTGAAAATATAAAATGGCCTTTGTAATAGACGTGAATCAGGCCTTTAATCCAAGCTTTGTAGGACTCTGAAGCTAATTCTTCTGAACAATGGCTGCAAAGTTTTATACTGGTTTTTGAGTTGTCAAGAGGAGCTCCCTATTTAGTGACAAACTTTTACTTGTGCTGAGGGAAGTATATTTATGTACTCTTTAATTGCAGCCTACTGACTATGAATGTGTTGCATAAGCAGAAATAAAATGCATGAATGTGAGGATAGCAGGGATGGCTGGATATTCCTCAATTTTGAAACTGTTTTTGAACGTGTATTAGAGCAGAACTGTAAGAACATCATTAAATAGAGGGAGGCAGTCTATCTAGATTGGGCATAATTTGTCTCAGTTATGTGTCTGTACTGCAGGAGATGTAGACATTAATGCTATTGCTCTCTGTTAATGGATGTTTCCTCTAGGCAGCGAATGAACTCAATTTGAATACTGCTGTGGTTGAGCATTTTTTAAAATTGTGACCGGCATGTACCTTCATCCCTTAAAATTATCAGAAGTATTTAAATGCAGCCGGTTTCTCTGTAATTAAAAATAACAGATATGTTTGGAAAGTAGTATAATTACAACACTGTCTTCTAGTTGAACAAAAAAAAAGACAACAACGTACTTTCGATCCTCATCAAGTCCAATTACATTGCTTTTGCTGCAGTTTTGCTTTTTTTTTTTCTTTTCACATGTCAAGGAATCCACATTTACTCATTGTTCTGTGTCTAAACTATGTTAGTGTTTAGAAAATGACACAGGGAAATGATGAACGGAGCAAAGGCATTGAAGTCCTTTAGCTTACTCTGGTACAATTATCATATAGTACATAAATTTTATTTAGAGCCTAAATGAAAATCTGTTGACTGCAGTGTGAGGCGAGAATTGGGCCTTTCATCAAATACATTCAGGACTGCAGCATCTGAAAGTGTTGGCTTTGGGGAATTTCAGTGTGATTGAAAAGTGCTATTTATCATGTCCTGCCTTCAGATTCTGTCATTTTGATCAATGGCTTTCTTTTCATAGAAGAGCTATAAGAAATACATAGTAAGAGTATAAACACAAAAATGACATTTTGAAGACAGTGCCTGTTTTGATGGGTTCCTGATGTTGTCTTCTGGGACCAATGCCTGTCAGTACTCATGGTGTTACCCCATCCAGCTTGTTACTCTGAATTTTCCTTTGGTGGCTGGATTATTTTGATTTCTGTACTGTGAAGCCCTGCAAAGTTTAGAATAGAGAATAACCATAGATCAGAATATCTAAGGGCCCTCTCTTCAAGGCTTTATTCTTTCTAAGACTAAGCATCACGTTTTCTGAGCAACAAGCATCGTAGTGTTTGCCCTGTTACCCAGTAGTTGCCAGAGCTGGTGTCTTTGGATCACTACTGCCTTATAAAGGCCTGGGAGCTTTTCTGAAGCCTTGAACAGTCATCAGTTGGCCACGTAATCAAACTGTGGCGCTTGCACTAATGATTTGGAAAGAGCCAAATTACTATTTCTGGGAAACATCATCTTGTGATGTTTTAACATAATTTTCATCAGCCTTTTTCTGTGTGAATAGTAATAACATTTTTTCTGTAAATAATTGCAGAGGTGGTGTACGTGACCATCTTCCTAATACAGCCCTGTGGATGGTCAGCTCTTTGGAGCAGGGTCTAGCTGCCTGCCTGGGTTTGTGCAGAGCCTGATGCAGGGCGGATCGTTACAGTTGCTCTCACAGCAGTTTGGGATTTTACTGTGCTTCAAGTAGCAACAGCCCAGCACAAGCTATGAGGTAAAACTAGCTTTTGCTGTAATACCATCACAATGATTGACAGGGTAGTTTCTGTATTCAGATCAGAAATTAAGCCAGTTAATTGTAAAATATAATCTATGGGTAAGAGAAGTAGGTGGAGTGTAACTAGCATAAGTGGATATGCTTTCTACAGTGAGGAGATACTTCTACTTCAAGAATAAAAAACAGGAATAATGCCACTTATATGTGGTGTTATTGTCACTAAGTACTAAAGAAAGTCTGTTTGTACCCACTGTGTTCTGGAAATTTGTCAGAAGTCCTCCGGTTATTCTGTTTGATGCTCCTCACTCAGATGATGTCTGGAATGTAATGATTTTTCTACTCCCTAGGGACTTTCTGCAGAACTAATAAACTGTCACGTAATGAGTCCAGATGAAACACTAAAGGAGGTGGGAAGAAACACTGATGAGGTCATACAATTCTGTAGATCTTTCCTAGACAATTGTTTTAACTTCAGATTGTAGTATTACTTGTAGAAAAAGTCTAAAGAGTTTAAAATAACTTAAAACCTTGAAGATCTGCAGTTTCAGGGAACCAGATGATTAAGGGGACTTAGTGGCTTTTGAAACATTGCAAAACTAGCTGAATTTCTTTAAAAATCAGTGATAGTTGATAGGAACTCAGATCTACTTTGAACGATTTCTGGAGAGTAGCACAGATCACTCGGAGCTTGTTACATATGGTGAGGTCTCAGTGTATTAGAAAACTTATATAAGGCATTGTGGAAATGATTAAAAAGTAAGGAAAATAATTTTGAAAGTATTGTCTGAAGGAGATGAGAGAGAAATTTTGGGGAGCCAGAGAAGGCAGCACTAGGTAGGATGAGCTAAACCTTGGGAACTTCAAGCCAAATAATATTGACTAAGTTTTTTTAATCTCTTTTTGTTTCATAGGGATGCGGTAAAAAAATGTACACGTTTTTGAGGGGGACGAAACAACTGCAAGTGCTGAGATTTCTAGGAATCTCTATTGGAGTAACACAGATCCTGGCTATGATCCTCACTATTACTTTGCTGTGGGCTCTGTACTATGACAGAAGGGATCCTGGGGCGAATCAGATCATGACCCTGAAGAGTGATACCTCACAGCAGCTGGCCTGTCATTCCATGGAGCTACTGAAACCAAGCCTGACAAGGATCTTTGAACACTCCTCCATGGCAAACAGCTTTAATACACACTTTGAAATGGAAGAGCTATAGGTAATGCAATGAATCTGAGAAGTCACAAAGGGCTTTTGTTGTTTTTATTCTGTTCCGCCATATATGCCAAATATACCAGTCTTCGTAGGAGTCAGAAAGCAGCTAATGAGTGGAAGTGGAGGAGGCCAGCACAGAAAGAAGTAAAAGCCTGTCTGCCTCTTAGCTGTGGCCTCAGCCATGACACAGAGTTGATTTTGTTTGGTTTTTAAAAGGCACTCATTCACTGGGCACAGTAGTATTTAACTTATTGTCACAAGCTGTGTGATGTGTAAAATACGGATTCATTCACAGGTAGACAGACAGAACCTCTAAGGAAACATCGTGGGAAAGGAAGAGAAATGCTCATCTTCTGAAGTGTAATGACTGTGCTCTGGACAAACAAAATGTGACTTCAGTTGAAATTGACTTTGACGTTTTTAATAAGCCATTTGGAAAATGTCTTAATCAGGGATCTATGTATATGTAATTGTGTGTTTTTGTGTGTGCATGGAAAGCAGAATTACAAGTCAATACTTGGATTTAAAAATTTGCAAGATTTGTAAAAAGGATGAGATTCTCTTTTTTCTAACAAAACCTTTATCTTAGCCAGTGGTGTTTAAAGATGTTCTAAAACTTCTATTTTTATCTAACATAACTGTTTAATTTTTAATTTTAAATATATTAAACAGGGATTGGAAAGAAAACTATGACTCTGGACAACAGACTTTAATTTTGAGTAATTCTGGACAATTCTTCTTTGAAACAGTTTCTTCTATGGACTTTTTCTTAGTGAAAAGAAAGAAAATCTTAAACATTCTTTCCAAAATGGGAATCAATATGGGAGTAGCACATTTTTATAGATAAATCTTTTCTCCTGTCTGTGATTCCCCTGAAGGTAGAAACAAAAGACCATGAGGAAAAGGCTTACAGTTCTGGATGCTATTGCAATAATTGTAAAAGTACATAAAGAGAAATTAAACTTTGGTGGCTTCTTCATTAAGAGCTCTCTAGTGGCTTAAAATGCCAACTGGAAACAACATTAAAATGTATTTATTGAGGTGGGAAAAGTGCATTTTACTGTATTTTTATTAACAATGTTTATTTCATAGGATTGTTTTTACAATTGGCCACACTCATGAAATATATATTTGTTCCACTGAGCACAGTAGTTTGTGGCAAATGGGTTTTTCCATGATACTACATTTTAAAAATTCTTTCAGTGTGTTTTGGAATTTGTAAAAGAAAAGAAAAAAAAAAAAAAGCAAGGTGTCATTTGGTAGACAATAAAAATTCTTTTGTCTTAAATTCCATAATAGCTATTTTATTTTGAAGTCCTAGAGTGTGAATGCTTTGGGTGAGAGTTGGGAGAGTCCTCCTGCTAGTGTGAGTTAGTTTGATGTGTCTTTACCCATTCCAGTTATTCTGTCATGAAGAATCTGCACTGTAAATTTCACTTTCTTTTTCTGTTGCTTCTGAGAAGGCCCCTTGAGTGCTTATGAAATTTAAGTTCTTCAGTTGTGTGGACTGTTACTTGTTTTGTAGCAGTCTACATATGGGTGTCCTTATTTCATGGGCAGTATTGCAAGCAAGATTCTGCTTTTGTACCTCTCCTACAGATGGTAATACGTAATTTGGGAGGAAAGAAAAAGGCTAAAGGATAGACCTTCCCAAAATTTCGTTTGGAGTATCTTTGTCAGAAATACATTCTTATGCATCATTCAGGAAGCCTTATTGCCCAGCATTACTGCAGACTTCCACCCTTCCCACTGCTCAGACTGGGCAATGTTGCTGTAGCTAAGGGTGAGGTTCCTATGTAGAAAAAGAGCAGGTGTCTGAGAAAGCCTGGGTGTAGATGAGTGTCCTGGTTTGAGTAAGAACAGAACTAACTCTCTTCAGTTATTTTACTTCTCATCTAAACCTCTTCCAACTACCTGCAGTGCCTGCAGTTAATGACATATTTTTGCAGATGTCTGTTTGTAGAAGTGATAATGCTTGATGCTTATAGTTACTACTGGGAATTGGTGTGCAGAAAGGCTCTGGCTTATACTTGCTCCTTTGCAGACCAAGGTCACTGCTAAATCTTGTGTACCGTGTTGGGGGGTGCAGTAAGAGGCCACACCTGTGGGGAGGAGCAGACAGGACAGGTGACCATAAACAGACCAGCGAGGTATTCCATCCCATATATGTCATATTCAATATAGAGCTGAGGCATTGTGAGGGTCAATCTCTCTTCTTCAGTGGGTGATGTCCGAGGAGGACTCCGTCTCTTCTGCCTTTGATCCCAATCTGTGTGTTCCTGAATCCAGTTCCAGAATCCAGCTCCTGAATCCAGTTCCCATCTGCCACTGAATCCAGCCTGGGATTTCCACAGTGCCTGCTCCACAGCATCAGTGGTGACAGTGACATAATTGCCATCAGGGAGTTAGTTTCGATATTGGTTTTGTATATATTTGTATATATTTCATTTTATTATTAATATTTTCATTAAAGCTGTTTTAGGATTTTTTTTCTTTTCTAATCCATAAGTCTTTCTCCCTTACTCCCTTTCTCTTCCCCTTTGGGAAGGGAGAGGGGTTAATAGAGAACACTTGTCATTCATTTAGTGGCTGGCCCAGCCTTAACCCTTGACAACCAGCTCTAGACTTTGGAGTATTACAGAGACCTGTGATGATACACGGTGGATTAAGCCATTGTTGATTTTTTCCCCTGATTTTTTTAAAAAATAAAAGCCAAACCACAAATTGTGGAATCTTTTGATTTTGGATTGCATGGATTATATGTACACAGCTGCGTTCAGCTGTGGATGATAGCTCTATGTAGGGAATTTCACCATGAGTACTGTAAAAGATGAAGGCAGGAAGAAATCCTCCCTTTTGTCCAGGAAATCCTGATGCTCAGAGTTTTACCCCAGGAGTGTCTGTGGAAGCTCCCTTGGCCATGCCTCAGCTGTCCTGGGTCCTGCCATAGGCGAACTCCCAGGCTACCAGTGAGGGTTGTTGCCTATCATCTCCTGTCCAAGTTAGAGCTCATGAAGGAATAAATATGGTAAGTCAGACCAAGGGAGTTGCATTGGAGAAGTCCACATCTAGAATTACAGGTACTGAGAGCCCAGATCATTTGGTTTTAGACTTCCCAGGCAGTGAGGAAGCACTACCTTTAGGTGTAGTCAGGTTATTTTAAGAGCAGAGGTTAAGTTTAGGGTACAGCTCCTTTCATACAGGACCAACCTCCCAGACCAGCATTTGTGGACCCTCACAGCAGTGAACATCTGCAGTCAGAGTAACCTCACTTGGGTTTGGCTACCCAAATCCTGAGCCAATCTTTGTTCAGTATGGGGCTAGTTTCATTAGAAGAAAGACCCACATGTCAGGAATGAAAACAGTATTCCCTTCCCTAGTAGGCCTACTGATAAGTATTCTGGGAAAGAATCCTTCCATTTTGAGTATCTAACCACAGTTGCCAAAATAGGTCTCAGCTGTAAATTGGAACACCTTCAAACCTTTTTTCTGTCACTGTGCTCAGACCATGAGGTGTCTGGGTTTTTTTAGGTCTTATTCAAAGAGCCTTAAAATTGATTGACTAGGCTGTTGTGAGCCTGTTCTTTTACTGTGGAGCTTTAGGATATATGTAGGAGAAAGGCTGCTTGGCAGGAGGGGAACGTTTAGAGATACTTGCAGCAGTGAGAACTACTTCATCCTTTTATTTCCTTTTTTTCCTTCAGTTTTGCAGGAGTACCTGGAGAAGAGTGGCATGATCTTTCTTCTCTGCAGCCTAAACTGTAATGAACCAAATCTTTCTTGTTGCAACAAACAGCTATGGAGCTGCTCCTTAATGTTTTTCACAGACTACTTGATGTCGAGCAGAGTAACTGTGTTAGAAAAGGGGTCACCCCCTGCCTGCGTCAGGTGTTCCTGTTCAGCCCAGTGAATCATGCTGAGTCTGTGGGACTGTGCCTGTAGCTGTGGAGCTGAGTGAGGTTTGCACCACACAGTCATGACTTGGGAGTATGGGGATCCTTTTAGGAGGCAAAATTCACTGTTCCTGGTCTTCGGACAAGATATTGATTCATCTGCCAGAAGGTTATATGACAAGGTTTTATGAAGGCAACTTAACTATGTTTTCTGTTCTTTATAAAGGTCCATTTTGTGACAGCAACCCATAAATATAAGGGAATATATAAAGAATAAACAGTAAAAGGAGAGACTTCTGGTCACAGCAATTATGCAGTTAAGTATGACAGAGGAAGGGATTTTCAAATAGTTTTTTATGTTTTTACCACAAAAGCACTGTATTTGGTTTCTGTGGCAAGGGTTTGGTAGTGGGGGGGCTACAGGGGTGGCTTTTGTGAGAAGCAGCTAGAATTTTTCCCTATGTCTGATAGAGTCAATGTCAACCAGCTCCAAGACAAACCCACTACTGGCCCCAGCCAAGCCCATCAGCGATGGTGGTAGTGACTCTGTGATAACATATTTGAGAAGGAGGACAACGTTTCTGCAACATGGCAACTGCAGCCAGAGAGAGGAGCGAGAATATGTAAAAGAAACAACTGTGCAGACACCAAGGTCGGTGAAGAGCAGGAGGAAGAGATACTCCGGGCACTGGTGGCGAGATTCCCCTGCAGCCCATGGTGAAGACCATGGCGAGGCAGGCTTTCCCACAGAGGTTAACAGATATCCACCTGCAATCTGTGGAGGACCGCACGCTGGAGCAGGTGAATGCACCCAAAGGAGACTGTGACACTGTGGTAAGCCCAGACTGGAGCAGGCTCCTGGCAGGACCTGTGAACCCATGGAGAGAGGAGTCCATACTGGAGCAGGTTTGCTGGCAGAACTTGTGACCCCACGGGGGACCTACACTAGAGCAGTTCACAAATAAATGTGAGTCCATGGGAAGGACTCACATTGGAGAAGTTTGTGGAGAATGGTCTCCTGTGGGAGGGACCCTATACTGGAGTAGAGGAAGAGTGTAAGAAGCCGTCCTGCTGAGGAGTAAGGAGTGGCAAAGACAACATGGGATGAAATGATTGCAACTCCCATTCCTCATCCCCCTGTGCTGCTAGGGAAGAGGAGATAGAGAAAATTTGGAGTGAAATCGAGCCTGGGAAGAAGGGAGGGGTGGGAGAAGGTGTTTTAAGATTTGTTTTTATTTCTTACCATCCTACTCTGATTGATAATAAATTGAACTATTTTTTTACCCCAGCTTGAGTATGTTTTGTGATAGTAATTGCTGAGTGATCTCTCATGTCCTTATCTCAACCTGCAAGCCTTTTGTTATATTTTCCCTTTCCAGCTGTGGATGGGGAGTGATAGTGTATTTAGTGGGCACCTGGTGTCCAGCCAGGGTCAGCCCACCACAAGCATTATGTTTGATTCACGTGAGTTGTTATTATTGAAGTGATATTGTATCTAAAACTTTAAAACTTGTGTATGATTGACTACATTTCTTTAAAAAAAACCTGTGGTGTTCTAAATGCTTTAGAATTTTTATGCATCTATTTGAGTTTTATTCAGTGCTCCCCCACCTTCAGTTGTTTCTTGTGCATAGATACAGTGTAAAAGGGTACCTTAAAAGTAGATAAATGGATAATGCAGGCAGGTAAGGACGTAAGCTGTCGAAGTAATTACATATGTATCGTACAGGCTTTGTCCATCTAAGTATGTTGCTCACTCCTGACTGCTCTTTTAGCTGCACTTTTACTTATCCCATCAGCTGATTGCTATTGCAGAACACCTGATAATCTTCAGATGTTTCCATGATCAATGGGAAAATAAAGTCCTGGTGGGCCCTAGATGCAGGAAAGAGAGCACCCTCCCTGCCCAAAACATAATGATCCTGTGTTATCATTAATTTATCCTCCCCTAGACAGTTTCCTCTCTGAAAGCCACACTGGAGCAGCTGAGGAGGCTCTCTGCTGCCGATGCCTTCTCTGGGCTGTGAATGTATTTCCACAGTGAGTATACCCAAAACCTCAAAATGGAGGTCTGGTAGCCATTTTATGGGAGGACAGTCATTCTCCTTAAAAATGTTCCAGGGTGGTCCACAAGCAGGTATTGTTTTACCTCTTCCCACGCTTTAGAACAGTGAGCTCCTGACAGAGGTGGCCATCACACATTGCAGTGCTATGGTACACATAGCTAATAGATCAGCATCATCTGTCCATCACCTTTTATAAGTGATACACAGTGTATTGTTACCACGGTTACACTACAAAAGGGATATGGTCCCATCTGTGCACTAATATTTTATCAAGGGAATTTGGTACCAAGTTTGAGGAGGCTCAGTAGTCTGGGAGGTTCAGCAGAGCAGTCAGTGTCTGGATAAAGAGAAAACGTAGCGAACACTTTTTAAAAAGTACAGACAGAGAGGTGGAGTTTATACTGCTGCAAACTAGGAAGGGAAGGGTGACAGCCAATCACACAGGAGAAGGGCAGCTCTGTTTTACAGAGTTGTGGCATCCTGGTCTTGGTGTCTCTGGAAGGATTTAAATGCACCCATGACTTTCCTAGAATTAGTGTTGGGCACATCCATTGCCCTCAGGCTTAGTGCTCCTTCAATCTTATCAATGAGAAAAAAGTTCCATGAATAAGTTATTGCAAAACCAGGTTGACCCATTCAAGCATGCAGATGTTTTATTTAAATATTCCTCAAATGTCTATTTATTCAGCATAATGCATGTATTATGCTGCCTTCTGAAATACGATATATGACTGTCAAACAAAATTGTCAAAACAACAACCTCGGTTTCTTTGTATGATACACAGAAATAATTACATTTCATGTACAGTACAGATGCATTTTACACAATCATCAACAGTCATTCACTACCAAAACAGCATTTAAATCACCTAAAACACCAAAAGAATGTGTATTTCCCAAATTCAGGATAAATGAATGATTTTGCATGTGACATAATGAAAATAGGAGACAGGACAGGAATTCTGCAAAATCAGACTAAATTATTTCTTAAGCTGCATTTTAAAAATGAAACTACAAGTTGCTTCAGGGGTATAGCTGTTATGCAAGTGTATTGCTGTAGTGCATTCTTTTTAGTCCATATGAAAAGGAGAATAAAGAGATTTTAAAAGACACATGACCTGATGGAGTCAGCAAGTTTCCTGGGTTGTATGTAGTCTGTCCCAAAGTGGGTTTAGTAACTGCCTTTTTGCATTATTTACCTGATATAACTGGTCAAGAAGTACCATGTGGCATAAAGAAGTGTTGGCGTAGATTGCTAATATCAAGGCAGCTTTTGTATCAATAACTGTATGGCAAAATGTGGAGATGCTGGTTTTTTGTATGAGAAACCATGAGTAGAAGTAGTATGCAAGTGAAAATTCTGGGTTCATTCTGCTTCTCTTTTAAACCCCATTAAAACTTACATAGCCCACCAGCTTCAGCAGATCTACTGCAGTTTTCCAACAGGGTAAGAGAGATGAGAGCAACATCAGTTTGCAGTGTTCCTCAGAAGCAGTGCTCCTCTGGGTCAGAGGACAGCCTGTGCTTCTGCTCTCTGTTAACGTTTGAAAGGAATGTAGAAGCTCAGTTTAGAATGAGTAAATTATTCTGATTTGCAGAAAAAGTGGGAATTTAACTGCAAACTAGCCAAGCTTTCAAATAGGTAAACTATAAGGAAAGAGTAATGCATGACATTATACACTCATTTTACTTGCAGTTTAATTCTAATATGTGACATTGTTGTATTTTGGTGTATATACTGTAGTATGATAGTCCACCATCTACTCTCCAGTTCTCAGGAAGAGAAGACGACTGGTATTTGTGTGCAGTAAAAAGTGTATCATCGGCAAGTTTCAGTTTTAAGTGGGTGTTGTCTCTTAATGTAAATTTTCAGGTCAGTAGAATGCTAGCAAATACTGTACTGAAACATACACTATTCAAACTATTAAATAACTGTGTTAATTGTTTATTGTAATGGCATCTAGTGCACTGAGCCTTTTGATTTATATGCATATTTTATTTTGCAGACATGCAATTATTTCTGATCCAGTGTTTTTGATGTATATATGTATGTATTGATATGCACATATTCCATGTATATTTGATGTATATGATGTATGGTATGTCATGTATATAGGAAGCATTGTGATACATCTAACATACTGTTATGAAGAAAAATTACACTTTTTCATCAGAGAGGTTTCTGATAACATCAAAGTCTTTCAGAAATAAAGCAAAAAATGCCTTAAGCAGTATAGCTTTCCTATTAGCATTTAGGCCTGCCTGTATAGGCAAATTTCAATTGAAATTAATTACATTTTTATCGCTTTGGGACCCAATCCATTTTCTATCAGTGTTCTTAGGTAATTAAGTAACAAATTTTAGGATGCAAGTTTACAGTTAATTGCAAAAGGAATTTAGCCATTGTTTTTACTGAATGTCTTTCAGTATCTTCCAGCATAGCTAGTACTCTGAATGATGCAGAATGTCAACAAGGAAGGTTTAGAAATAAGTGTTAGCTGATCCCCAAAATACCTTTGTGGTAATTTTAATTGAAATGGGATTGATCCTGTAACAGTACACTGGGATTTGACGTTTATTCTGAAAATACAGAAGTAGACAAGGTATCTATGGAAGAAAGGATTCATCAGCTGATTCATCAGTAGCCTTGAAATCCCAAATGGTATGGTAATGTTGAATTGGGCAGCAAACTTGTAGAAATAGAAGACAGTGGACAAAAAGAACAATGACTGAATAGTGCATTTGTGGTGCATGGTTTGGCTGTAAGATTATTATTTTTTTTTTTAACCATGATAAGTTTATAGTGTAGATGAAGTTGTGTAAAATACCTGAAAAAAAAAAAATATCCTGATTCCTGATACAACAGGTGTACAATGAGTTATTGCAGTTGTAACAGTACCTAGGAAGCAAGATAAAACAATAGTAAATATTGAACTAACCGAACACCTTTAGTTCACTAATGAGTGTTTGAATAAGAAATACTGCATTTTTCAAAGGGAAGTTATTTGTACAACTACCATGGAACATTAACAATCAGTTTGTTGTAAGTGCACAGAAATGCCCCTTTCTACAGTAATATTTTATCATGCCTAATCTGAAAAACAAGAAAAGTAAACTGAGATCACAGCTCCAAATAATTTCAGCATGCATTATGGTTGTAGTTCTTTCAGTCAGTACAAACATATTTCATATGAGCTTTTTTTCTTTCATTTTTCAATAATTCTCAACAAGTTTGTGGTTTATTAACAGGAAAAAAAAAAAAAAGACGTTATCAAAATGTTTCTTGTTGTTTTGCATTCAGCAGGAACACAGGTTTATTTCTATTTTTTGTTTTGTGTTTTTTATGTTTTCTAAAAAGAGCTCTCATGATAAGAAGAAGCATCAATGGGGACATTTCATTGTGCTCATATAGTAAGTCAGGATGGTCACAGAAGATTCCACTGTGTGTCTTTTCGGACAAGGGGTAGGAAACTCCTTTTGGTTCACACGCTTCGACACCGAAACCCACAAAATGTTTTGTCTCTCCTGAACCTCTCGCTCTGTGGCTGCTGGCGCACACATCAAGGGGCGTCGTCTTCGTCAGGTCTCTCATTCCTCACAATTCATTTCTCTCTGCTCGAGCTCAGCTTGCAAGTGGTCTTTATGCTAATTTATAAATAATTCCTTATTTTATAAAGCAGATACTCTGACAATGTTTCCTCCCGAATACTCAGGAGACTCTGGCCTATCATCTCCTTCAGGTGTGGTGACTGGAGGTGTCGGGATGCTAATTATTGCTGTAGTGACGTAAGGCTGCTCACAGTTTAGTTTAACGCACTCTTCCACTTTGGCATTTAAGCTGGAACGGCTGGAGGAAGAAACAAAAATCCATGAGGAAAGTCCATGTTACTGCAAACCTTTCCTGTGCCTGATTCAACTTACTCAGCCAGGAGTCTCCATCCTGCCCCATTAGAGAGCTCAGAGGTGCAAAGCACCACCACCCCACCACCGTGCACCCCAGCGGGAGGTGGTTCATAGCTGTGTCCATGGACAGACCTCCTTTCTTCCTTCCTTCTCACCATTTCAACACTTCTAAAAGTTTATAGGCTCACCACCTAAGTGTTTCTGAGCAGAGGTAGCAATTGAGCTGCTCCCTAGGGAGCAAACTTTGCATAGCACAATGACTTGCTATACAGGAAATGGGAAACTAAGGGATAGTCCCAGTCCCCTACTGATTCCTCCAAGCCATGCTTATTTAAGAACATTTTGTATGTTATGCATCCTCAAGAGTAAGACACAGTGATATATGCACTCATAAAGACCAACAAATTCTTGGAGTTGCTGCAGTACCTCAGCATCATAAGAAGCTTGTAAACTTCAGAAGATTTTGAGGTGGGACTGGTATATTGTGCTTGGGTTTTTAGCTTGGGGCTTTTTTTAGCACAAAGCTGATACTTTGCGTTTTTTACATACTCTCTGACTGGAAGAGTGGTGCAGGGAAGTCCTCTAGCAAGAAAGGGTGGATCCAGGCAGAATGTTCCCTGAAAAACTGAGACACTGGAGTTTTGTGTTGGCCGAGAGATCTCATTGCACAACGGCTGAAAAACTTCAGTAGCTACAAGCTGCTGGATTGTTCATTGAAGTGAAATCCAAACCTAGTAACTATACAAAGCAAGCTACTCAGAATGTAACTTAACAAGACAATCTCTATAGCAACTAGTGCTGAAAATGCTTCTTTTTAAAATGGTGGTATGTTTGTATTCATTAGAAAACACTTCTGAGTCCCCTGAGACCTCTTGTGTTTTCAAAGGTGGTATTTGGATATACCTGAAAGCCAAATGGTTTACTTGTGAGTACAGAGATCTTCAGTAAATTACAAACTCTTAAAATGCACTTTCTTCACTTTCGTAATAACACTTCAAACTAGGAAATACATTTTTTCTTATCCATTTCATATTTTTTATTTACAAGAGTCTTTCTTATGACTATTACACTTAAGACTCTGGAAATCAGTTTTATTTCTCTGCTCTGTTGAAATGTGAGGAAGTCTCATTTGTCCTATGCTTCTGAATCAAACCAGTAGAAACAGAAGGAACAGACCTTTCTCTCTTTCCCCACTTTTTCATCTCATATATCTGAATTGCACATTTTTCTATGCTGAATTTTTCTTCTTATATGTTTGTCCATGATATAGAATATTTGATGGTCTATTTAATTTGGGTTCCCTGGATGCTATTTGCTGCAAATAATACACAGTAGCTTATGGGGGGGGCATGAGAGGGCAGAAATGGATGTAGAAAGACTATTCTGTTAACATGGATTAAGCTTGGAGCAAACTATGTGCATGATGTTTCAGTACTAGTGTCCATTTTTGGCTGGCTGGCTGATGTTCATCTTTAGCCTCACAGCCTACGGAGGCCACAACGCTTCTACATAGCTTCTCTAACTAAGAAAGGGGCTTCAGCTGTTGGTGTGCTGATGCATGTGAAGTACCTGTTAGACAGAGGCGTCCTCTCCACACATCTGATCTGGATGGTGCTGAGCTCTTGTACGCTGCCTGGACGGCTGCCAGTGATGGCTGTGTTGGGGATGCGGTAAGTCTTTTTATGTCTTCGTGAGCAGCAAGTGCTGGTAACACCTTGTTGAGATGAGAGAGAGGGGCTGTGGCTGGGTGGTCTATTGACTGTGGAAACCTCCATACAGCTCTCTTCATAGACTTGCTCATCCACAAACTCGTGGTTCTAGTCCAGAGGAATCCAACAAAGGGACAAAGCACATACAGAAAGATAATTGAAGTGAGCATATTAATCATGATTGTTTGAAGGCTTAAATTGATGCAACTGAATGAAGTGACAAAGTTAGGCAGCTTATTCTTAATTATAGTGTTTAGCCCATGTCAGCCTGGGCTGAATACCAATACAAATGTAAACACTGGAACAAAATGCTCAGAGCTCTAAATAAGAAACTGTTAATTCAAATTATTTTCTAAAATAGCATGTTTGTAATATAGCTTGCACTATAAATATCTGTATAATCTATGAAGTGCCACAAAAGATACTATATTTATTAATAAAAATGTAAGTGGCGCTTATGTAAATGTTCTAAATGTCATTTGGAAATAAAAAAGATTTATTATACTGAAATATAATACCATAAAATTCATAAGTATTTTCCAGTTGAATTTATAAAGCTTCCGTTTGAATTACTTGTTAGAAATCAGGATATGAAACTGTGTTTTGAGGTATGCATCTATGTAAAAGAAAAAGATTCAATGGAATAGAAGTTTGATTAGAGCATATGAAATAGTTATTTAAAAGTAACCAAAAAGTTCCTAATTACTGTAGGTGGATGTATCAAAAGCGGTTTAGAAAACTGAGCGTTTCATTGCATGATGTACTCTTCATTCATGCAATTTTTGCTTAATCCTGTCATAGACAGTAGTTTTATTGATTTATCATAGAGCTGAATTCAAATTTATGCAATTGGATGGTTTATGTTGCCTAAGAAGAGATTAAGATTTGGTCACATTTGAATGAATGTGAATTCGAGAAAGCCTCCTGTTTTGTTTTGGTTTTTTTTAAATCTTTCCAGTTTCTGCTGGAATCAATCTGAATATCCTGAGAACGGTTTAAGAGAATGGTTTAGGGAGCATGTTGTGTGTTGCTGTACACTCAGTCTCACTCACTTTCAATTTGTCAACCTGCTGCATTTGTATGTGTTAGAATGAGAAAAAAATATTTTTTTCCCCTGAAGAATGATGCACTAATTAGAAAGGTGATGATGTTTTTCAGGAATTACAGAATCACAAAATGTTAGGGGCTGGAAGGGGCCTCAAAAGATCATTGAGTCCAACCCCCTTGCCAGAGCACGATCACCTAGAGTAGTTCACACAGGAATGCATCCAGGGAGGTTTTGAATGTCTCCAGAGAAGGAGACTCCACAACCTCTCTAGGCAGCCTGTTCCCATGCTCTGTCACCCTCACTGTGAAAAAGTGTTTCCTTGTGTTCACACAGAACCTCCTATGCTTGAGTTTGCACCCATTGCCCCTTGTCCTAACATTGGACGTCACTGAGAAGAGCCTAGCTCTGTCCTCCTGACCCTCACCTTTTACATATTTATAAATGTAAATAGGAGAATTATAGTACAATGTTAGTATAAAATATGTGAACAAGGTAAATAGAGTAACAGCTGTGGTCAAATGTTTGCAACAAATGGAAATACCTTTATGTGCATATTATTGTTACATCCATTTCTTCTGTTCTTCACTCAGACATAAGTTTGTGTGAAATTGAATGATGTTGAAGAATGCCAATTTCAGGTGATTCGGAAAGAAAGAACTTTCCTGAAAATTAACTTTTATAAGACATATGTCAGTCACAATCAAGATTTTGAATGTGATTGCACAGTGGATGCAAAATTCAGAGAGAAAAATGAGCTAATCTCCATCTTTCGATTACGTTCAGTGGCTTGCAGTATGTTTGCCAAGAACTCTGCTGATTTCCTGAATAAAAGTAATTTTGTGCTTCTAAAACTTTTATGGAGTAACCAACAAGAATTCAATCTGTAGGGACCATTAAATAGGATTATTGAGTGAACTTTTAAGATAGACTAGAAACATTTTGAAACAATATAATGGTTCAATTTAATAGATTTGATTATACTTATTAATTAACTGTTCTTAAAGTAGGTTGTAAAATATAACTTCCAGTGTGATTACTTTACCTTATTAACATAATTTCCACAGAATTCCATAACATTGCCCTCACTGCATTTCTTAGAGTAGAAGAGGTCTTATCCGAATTACTTTAAAGTACTGGAAAAGAGTAACTGCCTTTGCTTAGTGTCATCTAGACTGATG
The DNA here is from genome assembly GCA_013396935.1 of Baryphthengus martii. NCBI lineage: Eukaryota > Metazoa > Chordata > Aves > Coraciiformes > Momotidae > Baryphthengus > Baryphthengus martii. Next base: position 60,382 of record VWZK01021147.1, on the reverse strand, counting down.
CTTATACCAAATGATATTTTAAAGGATGATAGGCTAAGACAAGACCTCACCCTTGCTATTATACCATGAACCAGCAGCTTGCCAGATTCCACAAGCTGAGGCCCAAAATTTCAAGTTCATCCTAAAATTTAGAATGCAGCTTGGAACCCCTGCATGCTTTTTTTGTGTTCGTGTGTTATGTGAACTCAGTGCCAGTAGCAGGACCCAATGAACAAGGAAAAAAAAGAAAGTAGATCCTATGTAAATTTAGGAAACAAGACAATATTTGCTTTATAGACTTTTTTTTTTTTTTTAACAAAAATCTGTTTCAAAAAAGAATAGGTTTACCTGTCCCATCATTACAATTAGATGAAATGTGAAACTTTGGAAACTGAATTCAACTCCCAGCAAATGAATAGATTTTTTTTCCCCATGATTTCTATAAGAGTTTGACAAGACCTGTGGCTCCTACTGGAGTTTTAAAATATGTTTGCGATGTTCAACTATGGAACTATTTTTAAGACAGATTGCTTTTACCAGGTACTACTACAAAATGTCTCAAAAATGTTCCAAAAGGACTCAGCCTGAGTTTTGCAACACCCACCTCCTCCCCCCATTATACTCTGAATAGGAAGCAAGGTATTTTGTCTTACAGCACATTACATAAAAATGAATATTCCGAAAGTAAGAATGGAAGACAAAAGCACCTGTGGAATGACACATTGCTAAGTGATGTAACAACTGGGCCCTTTTATTTACTAAGAAATGTTATAGAATGGAGAACCTTAAACTATACATATACATATATCATAATTTAGCAATGTTTGCTGTGGGAAAACCTTTTAATCTCCTTTTTTTTTTTGAGAAAGAGCATAAAGACTTTCACATTGATCTCCATCATATATATTGCAGAAGCATTACTGAATCTTTTAATGAAGATCTAAAACTAGACTATAAAGATAAGACAAAATGCCATGAAGTTTCACTATTTATACAAAACTTAAATATTTTTTTACATATAACTGGAACTTATAAAACTAGATGTGTACTTATAAATCATGGTTTAATGGATGTTAACCAACTTACCTACAATACAAGGTAAATTCTATGTGGCAATGTAACCCCCACAAAAATATAAAAACACAAGGAGATAATTTTAGTGTGCACTATGTGCAATTCCCAAATTTACAAATATTAAAATAAATATAAAAATATTTATGATTTTAGCTTCCTTAGGTAAGAATAAAAAAGGAAACAATGTAAAATTAGGGATGATTAGGTTTATTGCTACGATTTACTAATAGAAATTTACTGTTAGTAAACATGGTGCTTAATTATTACTGAATCATAACTTTGCTGTAGTTTATCCTTTATGGCTGTGTAATTAATCAGGTATTGACCAGGGAAAAATATAGAGAGCACCATAATAAGTAGTCCTTTTGATATGTAGGGAATTTGAAATCTAGATGAGCATATTTGGGCTGTTATGAAATTACATCAGCGATTTTTACAAGCATCTCAGTGTCTAAATGGAAGCCAAAAGACTTCAAAGCTTTGCACCTGTGTCTGGATTAAGTACTTGAAATTTCAGAATAGGATGCTTGGGGATCTTCTTTTAGAGTCACTTCAGTGAGGATTGCGCTTGTGTCCAAGGAAATACTTAGCAGCTCTCTCTGTACAAAAGCCCAACATTTGCTCAGGCAAAAACTTGCTTTGACTGCACTGAATACTGAATGTGTAAGGATTACAAATTGTGGTTCATGAACGGTGCTGCAGAAAAGTGCAAATAATAACACTACGGAGTGTATGAAAACCATACTGAACGTCACATATACAGCTTGTCTATACTGATGTCATCTCACTGATGCTGGCATCTTTCACCCCAGATGAGGCTCTCGTCCAGGATCTCTGTTATTTATATACAGCAAGTATAATGCCTTAAAATAAGATAAAAAGGCTTTTCATTCCAGTTAACTGCTTTCATATAAAGGCTTATTAATTAGAAGAAATACTGAAAACATTCAAAACTAGACTAGTGTTGGAATTCACAGGAAAAGACAGTTCTATTTTCTTACCGTAGTTTTTTCCAGGCAGTGAAGCAGGTGGTGGTGCTGTGTTTCAAAGGAAGAGCCAGATTTGCTAACAAAGGCCTGTTCTTCTTCACTGGAGGACTGTTAATACATAGAACTCTGTATTATTCTCATTTGTGAACTAGAGGGCTCTTATCCAAATATTTGATCAGAACTAATCTGGATTGTACATAGTAACATAACTACAATGCTTCATGTACATAGTATAACCCAAATAATTTTTTGACCTGGGCTGTCTTTCTCTTGTTTGTTTTTGAATCAAAATATTTTCTTTCTTTCCTTTGCATGTCCTTTTTAAATGTTTCCTTCTTAGTTTTTTTTTATGCAGAACAATTTAGAAAGTGCAATCAACATGTAAGTTTTGGATGTTGAATCAACGCATACTTAAAATTATCATAAATTCAAGTGACAGTAAAATATCTCTTTTTCCTGGGAATGTGCCTCATTTGAAGGAAATTAAACATAGTTGTCCTCCTGGGATCACTTCATAGCACTAAAGAATTTGTGGTATTGCTGCTTACACAAAAATTCATGTCAGTGATCCCAATCTGCTGAGTTTGGAAAGCATATAACAGATGTTACTGACACAGAATGAAGAATTAAGTAGAAAGCATCCACTGTTAACAGCTTTCATATTTATTCACTAGAAAGCAAAAAAAATAAACAGGAGAGGAAGTGGGATAATAGAAAAGGCTACAATTCAACTTTGAGATACTTGAAATCTGCATGGCAATTAAGCTATTTGGTGTCCTTTTAATTAAAAATTTGAGTTCTTTCAAGCAGAAAAGGAAGCGAGGGCTCTGACTGCTCCTCTTTTGTGCTAGACCGGACGGATGGACAGACAGCCCCTTCCTCCTCTTCTGGCTATAGGTTAAAGTGTTCAGCTTTTTAACAGATATTGAACAGAAAGGACAGAGAGGAATGAAAGCCTTCCTGTATCCCTCAGGGAATTGCCTAAATGCCAGAAAAATGGCAGGAATTAAAAAACACTGTGTCTTCAGTCTTTCTCAGCTGGCTGCAGCTCTGAGCAGCCAAGGGGATGTCTCTGGCAATGTGGGTCACTGTGGATCCCAGCCTCAGCCGCTGCCCATGGCTCCCACTTCCTCAGCACAGGCAAGGGGGGGAACTTGCTTCAGGTAACATTAGGTTTCAACACATTTGAGGTAATCACCAAGATTATACTTAGAACAAAGTAGGTGCTTCCAGAGAACACTTTTCACTCTGTAACACTCCTCTGTGCAAACAGCACCCTAGAGCTCTTTCGATCACTCATTATGAAACCTGTTTTTGTTACCTATGTTCTACCTGTCTAGAGCCAAATGCGATAAATCCAACTTACCTCCTAAGAGGCACACACTCTGTACTTGCTTAATGAGGTCTTCTACAGGATCTATATCTAAAAATGTGGTTTACATTTGATTCCAGCATTTCTATCTGGCCATTGTCCCTCATCTTTTAATACCCTGTCATTGACTCTCATAAGCTTCCTTTAACAATAGTATTTGTCCAATCCATCCTTCCTTAATCTACCTCTAAAGATAACATTGCCTAAAGACCCAAGTTGACTTGCCCTGGTGATAAATAGAACAAGCTACTGCTGGGCTGTCATTAAGCTGTTACTCTGGAGGCGGAGGATATGAAAACATTACCTGCTGCAGCTGGTTACTCAGTAAGCCATTTCGTTTGCTCTGCATGTAGGCATTAGCACTCCCACTCTTTGCTGCACGAATTCGAGCAAGTCTGGCTTTCTGTGTAAATAGACAAAAGGGAGAGTGTCACTTGTACTCATAACCATTATTCTGTTTATCTAAACCTGCTAATTGGAATCAGCTGCTTCTGAATACCAGTATCATCATGACTGAAAAGCTGCATTGTATCTGTCCTCCATGTGGAGCAAATCAGGAGTGTCTTCCCATTTAAAATGCAGATGACAGTTGTTATTTGTTTGCATGCATCAGCTAATAAGAACAATGGTTTTGGAGAAGAGATTAAATAGATCAGCATGTTAGTGTCTCCTTTCTTTTTTGCACTGCTGCAACAGTGCCACTCCTTCTGCCTTGTGCGTCAGGAATATGGGCATCCATCTCAGCTGCTCCTACAGTGAAAATCTCTTTAAAGAGGAATAAGTGGTTCAGAAAAAACATAATATTGCTACCGCCATGATCTGGTTTCTCAGAGACTTCTGGGATTTTAGAATAGCAGAACGTGGTAGTGGTTTTTTATGCCGTCTCCCAGCTAAGTTACTGAATGCTTGCCAGACCTTTTAAAACGTTTTTTACCTCTTCGTGTCTGTTGGTATAATCAGACTTAATACTTGTCATCATTGACCATAATCTGTTCATAACCTGATTTTTCAGAGACTGCAGGCATCAAATTGCTGAGAGAGATATGAGATTTCTCAGGTGAGCTTCATTGCTTGTGAAAGTGACTTTCATTCCAGAGTAGAAGGTGGCTCATGAGTGAAAGACACTACACCTACTGGCTTTTGTACAATAGTTAGAAGCCAACATTAGGGGAAAGTGTGAAGAAAAGACTCTCAACCAATAATACGGAAAACAGAAGCTTTCATGGGATTTCTATGAAGTATCCCGGTTCTGTAACTCTTGTGGCTGGTTATCTGTGTAAGAGGGAGCCTGAGTTTATCTTCACGATTAGGTTTCTGATTCTGAAAGCCAAATGCCAAGCAGCATCTGGAGTTGAATGGCTGCTGAAGCACTGAAGGAGACACAGTGAAGAATTTGAAAAACTGACTTTTATATATTAATAGAGAATTTCATATCTGATAATTACTCAGTTGATATGTTCAGAAAATAGAGGGAGGATTTTTCTCCCCGTCCCCTCAATTTCTGTGGCATTAAATGACAGCCTGAAATGATTGAGAATTCATGAACATTGCTAGAGGAAAGCAGCCTGGTCATTGCAGCCACCAGATCTCTCTGGCATGATTAAGTGACTATGAGGAATGGCTCAACACTATGCTTCTTTGCACTCACAGCCTCAAACTCACAGATCTTCTTGACAGTGAGCCAAGAAATTCATGACAGCTAACAGCAAACATGGCTAGAATCTGGCTTATATTATATGTCATGTATTTATTACCTTTTAATTGTTCTGAATCCTGTGCATGTGTGCAGCACTGAATCAAAAGGCTCATGAGCGACTGTTGCCTGATTTTGTGATGCATTGGCCATTTTAGAACAATACATTGGTTTGTAACCTTCCTCGGTGCGTGCAGCCTATCCAGCAGTGCAGTTAATGCATCTTACTCCAGTGAAAGGGAGCAAAAAACTCCAATCACTTGCACAGTGCTTCTACACAGATTAATTCCTGCTTTCCCCTTCCTCCTGTTAGCACTGTAGGAATACCTGCAGACCCCACACTCCATCACTCTGAGCAGATTCCCCAGGGGCTGAAATGGTTAACAGCTCCCACTCTCCAGGCTCACACAGGCGCCTTGGTGGTGCATCCGGGGCTACCAATGTGGTTAGGGTTGAGTCTTCAGGGCTAGTAATTAAAAATTTCTTGAGTGGGCAGAAAATAGGTTATTTTCAAGGTAGAGGTCTTGAGATGCAAAACCAGCATGATGGGCTGAAGGCTGGGGGAAGAGATTTACCTGCATCACAGACTAGTCATGTTCTGGGACATGTACACTAGGTCATGTTCATAAATACATTAAACGTCTCTTTTAGCACTACTGTTTAGCCTTAGGAGCTCGAGATGCTTTAGAGATGCCTTTGCAGGGTGAGACATGGAATCCCACAAATAAGTTATTTCAGTTACAAAAATTTTAGTTGTGGTACTTTTCAGTGTGCTCTTTATAATTGGAGATTAATTAGATTTAATGAACAAACATTTTACATACATTACTTATGCTTTTCCTTTTAGCTTGCATATTTGTTTTTCAGCGAATGAAGCAATAATTATGGTGCGGCACCATTTAATAAAGAAATATAAAAAATGTAACAGTTCATCAGACTATCTTAGTATATCAATGTGCTACGACACATACAATTTGAAAGTTGTACTTTTCATGTGAAGATTTCAAATTGTTTTGCAAATGTGAATTTATTGCATCTTAGAAAGCTTTTGTGAGGTGGGAAGTAATAGCTTACCTCTTTCGAGCTGAGACTCATTCAGACGGCCTGAATTTACATCATTTACCAAAGAGAAGACAATAAATCTATTACCAAGACAGGAACCAGATATTGTGGCTTCCATGCTTGCACTTCAGCTTACAGAAAATACTCCTAAAACTGGAAGTGTTTACAAATCTGTTAAAGTGATAAGATTTCTTTTCAGTGCTTCTGCCTGATTTATATCAGAGCTTGTAGCATGAGTAGTCTCGTGACTCCTCACATTTTCTATCAAGGAATCATTAAAAGCTCATGTTAGCCACAGGATTTTAAGGGCTGTATGCTGGAGATTGAATTCCTGTGAAGGACAACAAAATGATGTGGTGACATCAGTAAAACTGTGATTACAGAAGAACCATATTTTCCTTTTAGTCTGCGAACTGCATTCTCTGTCATGTATAACAGAAAGGGGGTAATAACTGCCCCTTTCAACCACTGCAAAGCCCTTCCTAACTCCCCTTTCATGAAGCATGTAGCAAAAAAAAGAAATTATTAAGTTCTCCTGCAGTAAATTATCTGCTGTTGGGTTTTTCCTGTTAGCCATTGAATGTGCAACTTGGATTTTGGTAATTTTTACATCATCTAAGACAGCACCAATGAGGCTGAAATACAGTTCTTTTACTTATTCTGATGAAATCCCACCATAACAATCTTGTCTGAATATTCCTAGAGAAATTGATGATCAGCTCTAATGCTTACTGCATCCCTTGTACTTGCACTGAACTTCTGTCTTGAATGTATTCTTTTTTTTTTTTTTTTTTTTTTTTTTTTTTTAGATTCAAATTCTACAACTTAGATGTGGATCCTTGTCTGCAGCTGCATTTAGGGAAACCTTACAAAAAGAATTCACTGTTATTCAACAATAACTAGCTCTGTCAGTTTTAGAAATATAAACATTTATTTTCACAAGGTTTTAAACAGTGCTAAATGTAGCACTGTGGGATATTTACAATAACCAGCTTTTACTACTGAAGATGCCCTCAGCTGTCCAGCTATATTAAGAGAGAGATTTTATTAGGAACACTTTAGAGAAGGGCTTGCTACGGTACTAGGAAACATTTTTGGCAAAAGCCTCTGTTCGATTTGGTATGCAAGAAGCCTAGGTAGCCTAGGTAATTTAGTACTTCAGTAGCTCCTGCTGTCTCTCTTGCATTGCTCTCCAGACTACATAACTATCTTACTATCAAAACTCAGAAATTACTAATTACTTACCTTATAGTTATTATTTTTTAATGATGTTGTGCAATTAAAAGATAAGAATTCCTTCACAGTCATTCTGCGTCTACTGGTTTTGGTTAGGACAGAGTTAATTTTCTTCATAGTAGCTGGTATGGGGCTATGTTTTAGATTTGTGATGAAAAGAGTGCTGATAACATGGGGATGTTTTAGTTACTGCTGAGCATTGGCTTACACAGCACCAAGGCCTTTTCCACTTCTCAGGCTGTCCTGCTGAGTAGGCCGGGGGCGCAGAAGCAGTTGGAGGGGACACAGCTGGGCCAGCTGACCCCAGCTGACCAAATGGATATTCCATACCATATGAAATTGTGCTCAGCAATAAAACTGAGTGGAGGTGGAGAATAACAGAGTCTGCCTTGCTCTGGGACAGGCTGGGCATCAGTAGACTGGTGATGAACAATTGTTTTCATTTGCATCACTTGTTTTCGTTTGTTTGCTTTTTCACTCTGTTGTTTTATTCCTCTCCTTTAAAAAAAAAATATTAAACTGCCTTTATCCTCACCCACAAATTTTTGCCCTTTTACCCCCTTGATGCCCCTCCCCCCATCTCACTGGGGAGGAGTGAGTCAGCGGCTGGGTGGTGTTTAACTGCCTACTGGGATTAAAGCATAACACTGTGGCTTTTAGACCAATGGCTAAAATTGTCCAAAAATCAGCCACACTCTTTTTTACATTGTTTTTTTGTTTGTTTTGCCTTTCATAAATCCATCCTGGATTTTTTTTTTTTCAAGTGAAAAATCAAGCCCACATTTCATGCTCTGATTTCCTAATTTTTGGTAATTGCAAATAATTGACTTCAGACTATTGGACAATAATTTATAGGATGTCAACACACAGTAGAGAAGAAAATGCTGTTTACTTTATATGTAAATGGCTATGGAATTAAGTAAGGTTCACGTATTTGTTGTCATGCCTTGCTTTCACAGTCTATTCAAATTACTGTTCAGTAAACACAAGTTTTACATGCCTTTGTGCTAAATTCAAAAATCCGGAGTAAGTTATTCTGTTATATATGTTTCTGCAACCCCACTGAGATTAATAGCCTGTCTCGTTTAAAGAAGTCATAATGACTAGCAGGGTTCCCTACTACAAACACTCAGATCAAGGTTGACAGGTGCTGTTAAGCAGTTGTTGCTGCAGTTTATCCTAGAGCTATTTATATTTATCTAGTAACTAATTATTCATAACTTCACAGATAAATACATCATATACAAGCAATAAATAATAAAGCCAAGCCCATCTTCAGGATATATTTTGCTGTGTGAAGGCAGACAACCATACTCACATGAAAGATTCAGGTTGAATTTTATGTGTTAAGTCAGGTTTTGGAGCTGATGACAATTTTTTGGGTGCTTTGTTGAGGCACCATGCAAAGTCACTCCAGGGAGAAAGTGCTTGGATAACAAAAATGCCTTCAGTTATCACGTAATGAATAATAATGGGCAGATGGACCAGCATTTAGGACTTGCTGGCTAAGAGGACATAAGGCTCTTGCCTTCAAAAGATGCAGAAAAACAGATGAATGGAAATCAGAAAAGGCGTGTAACAAGGAATGCTTCATTCAGGGTAAGGAGGACATTGTCATCATAGGAGCTGCTGCAGTACGCTGGGATAGAACTTTGTAGTCAAGCTGCTGTTGAGTGGCCAGACACCTGTTCTAACAGGGTAGCTGTGCTACCTTCTGTCCCTTCCCTGTGTTGGTAGTCATCCCAGTGAATATGACATTGTGAGGGTCTAGCCATATCTTAACCCTTGATAGCTATCAAATATGGAACAGGAAATGGTATCGAAGCTTACCTAAACCTTTCTTTCTCCTTTTCTGTTCTTTCTTTCTCCTTTTCTGTTCTTTCCTTTCTCCATAGACAAGTGACAACACATCTGTCATTAACTTTTAAACTTGGAGGCACTGATTGGCAGTCAAAATAACTTGGCCTTTTGGAGTTGTCTCTAGCTGAGAAAAGCTCCACAAATAGGATGCGTGAAAACTCTTTCAGTACTGATAAATCTATTTGAAGAAAAGGCAGAGAAGACTACAGGGCATAATTAGTTCTAACCTGAATTCCAATATCTATTTTAGTTTATTTATTTATTGTCAGCATAGGCCAGATCCTTAGACCTTATTATCTGATTGAAGAAAATATTCTGATAAGCACAGATGATGTTTCTTTATTTTTTAGTTTAATCTCTTTTGTTGTTGTTTATATTGATTGCCAATGAGGTCCCCATTAGTGCAGCAGAAAGCCAGCCTCTTCTGCCAATGTATCAGCTGTATTAGAAAGTGGGATTTCAAGGTAATAACAACAATGTATTTCCATGGTAGGAAGCAGGAGCTTCCTTTAAAATGCATTAAAAATGTGATGGTATATAAATAAATTTCTCTCATCTGCCTTTGCCTGAGCATTAATGTGCAGGATCTTTTTGCCAAAAAGAAACAAATGGAATTGTCTAATCTTGAATGACTGCGCAGAACTCAGCAAATACAAATACTGATGGTCATATGGCTCTTCAACAAACCTAATATAAGTGACAAATTTTTTATGCTGAAAATTGCCAGTGATCCTGGGATTGGATTTCAGCTCTTCTATAGACAACTTTCTCTCGAGTTTCCTTCCAGCTCAACCATTTCGCCATCTCTGAAGACTACCTTAAATAAACTTCTGTATAAGATATTGATAAAGTAAGTTGTGCAATTCAAATATACAACTCTCTCAATCAGATGGAAGCTGTTGTAGCCAGCAGGAGGTACCATTGACTGAAGGGGTTCATGCTGTGCTCCATGAAACAGCACCTTCTTTCAAGCATATGTTGTTCAGCTTTAGAGAATAGAAATAAGGTTGGTGCCTCATTTATTCTAAAAAACTGTGTAAAGCTTCTATTGTAGTGAATGAAGAAGGAATGTCAAACTTTAATAATGTGACCTTTTTGCTTGAATATTCCTAGACAGTGCAGTAGAACCCATCTGTGAAATGCAAGGCTATATTTAAAACCTGAACATTGCTAAATATGGACTATACAGTACCCAAGAAGTGCTTTTTGTTGATTTTCTTTTTCAGTCTGTCAGCAATAGTCAGTTCAACATCTCACTCATTTTAGATTGAAAGAGACTAGCTTTGCAATGGAGATCTCAATGAAACACACATCCAGTGCAAAGTTGATCAGATCTCAAAGCCATTTTCTCCAAAGCAAGAAGGGCATAAACATAGTCAGAGAAAATGTCTCATCCTTACTCTTGGCATTGTTCTGTGGGAGCAGAGGAAAAGACACTTGGCAGGATTGCTATTCATCACTTCATATTCTTGTTTGAAACATACAATGAGATCACTGTTTTGCAAAGAGAAAAAGTCAGTTATTAACTCAGGAAGAGTTCTATTCAGGAAGAGATTACAGTGAATAGCAGCCAGTCTGCCAATCTACTTTTTTCAAGGTATTTTCTAGAGTCCATTTCTTTTTCACTGGCAAGTATAATGTAGTCATAGAAAATTCTGTTTCATGCCATGCAGTAAGAGACAGTTTCTTTTTGAAATAAGGCTGGTTGTGTGTCTGCAGTTATGAAAACTCTAAACAGGTACATTGATTGCTGGGATCAAGCAGATCTGCTACCCATGACTGGTGCAATGCTGGGAGGCACAGTAATGAAGCACTGAGTTCTGGCTGATACATACAGGATTTTTTTGTCTGCTGCCATTACACAAACAGAAGTGGGAAAAATTCTTGACAAAAACAACGCAATGGAGAACTGAAGTGTTCCTTGTATGTTTCTGCTGTGAGAGATGGGAATACACAGCTGAAAACAGAACGTGGGACAAAATGCCCACAAAAGGGTGGGTGGAATTAGCTGATAGGTAAGACATGGTATTTGGATCACTGAAGCAGCCTATATTTAAAATCAGGTTTCTAGACAGGTATGACATTTCTGTGATAGGCTTGGTATCTTCTACGGCTATTTTCCTCATCTGACAGCATTCTTCCAAGATGTGGCCAGTAAAATGTGCAGTATCTGCAGCCTGGGTCTATGACTGACTTTCTTGGCCATGTATCTCGATTTCTCCTGGCTTAAAGATATTCTGGGAATGATATCACTGTGTACATTCACTTTACTTCCTCTTTATGCAGAAATCAGTCAAAAAGGTGGCCAGAAAGAAACGCATAAACATTTTGTATCTCTAAACCTTGTGCTGTTGTCTATACAAGGTAAATGCAACCTGCGGTTGCCTGGGCTCCCTGGTCTATGCATGCAGTCCTCAGCCATGGCCTACCTGCACACCTCTTTGGCCAACAATCCTGCTCTCCCTGGATCACTGGAGACTCTAGACCTCTGAAGAGACACCATGGGACCATAAAAAGCCCAAGCGTTGACACCTCAGCCTTGGTAATCTTGCAACCTCTGTTTCATCCAGAGCCTTCCAACTGCCATCACCAGAGGAGCAGAAGGCAATGCATATCTGCTTCCTTACCAGAGCCTCAGATGTCAATGGAGTCTATCTGAGCTGCTTAGCATTACAGCTTTTGGCGAAGTGGGCTGGGACTAGTACTAGTACATTGGCAGTGATGTGGAGATGAAGGTGGCTGCCTAGGCCTGGCTGCATCACTCCTGGTAAATAGTTCTTCCTGGCTCCTGAACTTGCCTGTATGGGTCAGGGAGAGAAATTGTCTTGTTGTAGGGCTAGTTGATATTTAAATTAGAGACTCAGCAAACCAAAGAAGCTGGGAAAACAGACTTTTGCTTTCAACTTTTACTGATTAAGCTCTTTTTCTGAAGCCTTTTAAGCAAAGTAGAGCTGAGGAGACAAGTTCCCCAATAATTAGATTCCCCAGAGAATTAAATACACGGATTAGTGAAGCAGGCTGTTAGGATAGACATTAGAAATTGTTATTATGTTTTTTTTTTTAGTTTGGTTGTTTTTTTTTTCCTCAGAAGACTCTGGTGGAAAGAAAGCTTGTCTGAAAAAACACATAAAAATCTTCACTGAGTGAGACTGCAACTATTGCCTGAAAATACTAGATCTAGTTAACAAGTACGATGAATTACCACAATAATAGCTCTGTAAATTTTTACAGAAGAGATTAATGAACCTTTTTTTTTGGATATTTTTATCCCTAAAAACAACACAATATTTGCATCTGGGATGCAGACTAGGCGTGTAGCACATGCATATAGTAGTTCTCTTGCTAAGAAACCAAACTCGCTTTGAAGACATATGGCATATAAAAAGTCATATTTTATCTATTGTTCAGCAACAAAAGAGGCAAAAACTAGGAGTTCACCTTTTGTGCTCTGCGTTTGTCTGCTCGTTGATTCTGGTGGTAGATACGGCTGAAGTTGGAGACAATTACAGGAACTGGCAGAGCAATGACTAAGACCCCACTCAGGGAGCATATTGAACCAAAAATCTTGCCAGCTATTGTCTTCGGAACCATGTCACCATACCTAGGTTAAAGAAAACAAAATGTTTAGTAAAGACAAAATCTCTTCTCATTACTGAATTTCAAGATGTATTAATAGAATTTACTTCTCTTGCAAATCATAATCGCTGCATATAAAAAATACTTTATAGCCCTATGCATACATATACAGCTTGCTCTGTGTTGTGCCCACATAAGTGAAATTTCAAGCTAATGTTGAACATTATGAGTAGCAAACTGTGGACATCTATATTTTACTGCTCTAGACTTCCCAGGCTGTTTCTATTGCAATGGAGATAGAGTGACCTTGCTAAGGAAGAAAAACAAACAGTATTGAAATTGAGTCCTTGTCCCTGATTGCTTGTTGGAAAAACTCAACACTTACCATTGGCAAGATGTTAGGGAGACCACTTGGCAAGGTAGATACCAAGCTGAATAATCTGTTGTCTCACTAAGTTGATATAGTACTTTCATTTAGAAGCATAGTGCATTTTTGGAACAAGTTGCCTGGGAGATCATGGTCTTTCTATCTTAGGAGATTTTCAACACTTGGCTAGACAACAGTATGGCTGACCTAAGCTATGGTTGTTGATGGGCCGCTTTTGAGTGGGAGGCTGGACTAGATGACCTTCAGAGATCCCTTCTGTGGTCTAGCCAAAAGGAAACATGAAAATCTCAAGCCACAAGCAAGCAGACAAATAAATTCTAACTGCAGATCCTGGCAGTGCTCAGAATTACTGGGGCTGCCGCCCATCTATATGATGCTGGATATTGTTTTGTCCGGCAAGGAAGAACAAAGCGCTGCTGAAGTATGTAGAGGCACTCCAATGACAGCTTATTAAGAGATAATAGGTCTTTGCACTCTGTCGCCTGCCATATTCCATAGACAAGTATGTAATTACATACTACAGAGGTTAATAAAGAGATGAATCACCTTCTAGTACATTCTGGTTTTAGCTTTACTGGATTTTAAGTTATTATTAAACATTGATTGTAGCGTGTGAATTTAGCACACTTGTGAGCAGAGACAGCACATTTCCCTATTGTAAAGAATTTATAACACAAGAAAAGGTAAGAAATAAAACTGCAGAGAGGGCAGCGTCTGGAAAACGCTGTATGAAAAACTAAACCTGTCTATTCAGCAGGAATTGGAAAAATAATGGGGTGAGTCTGCAAGTCACATGGTCTAAGTTGTGCACCTAATCACAAGAAGGAGGGAATAAAGGGATAAGGATATCAGATGATGAAGAATCTATATGGTGGTAGAGAACATGTAGCAATGAGAGCTCAGCATATGCCAAAAGGAGATTATGTATCGCCTTGTAGGCAAGGATGAATGGTTTGCATTTTGTAAGATAAGAGAAAAGTGTTTAATGTAAATATTCAAATAAGTTGTCATCCAGGCAGATGTAATACAGATGACCAAGTTTATGTTGTATAAAATAAATGTTTAGTTGCTTTACAAAGCATGCTTGTGAAATACTCACAGGAAAAGATACATTAATACTTTAACCAGTAAACCCCTCACCTGCTCAGAATCTCAATGCTATTAGTTTCTGGTTGGATAAAAATATGTAACATAATAGAATCCATCTTCCAAATTATTAATATAGCTTGTCTTAATTACAAGATACATAAAACTGGAAAAATACTAGACAAAGAATCGTGCTTTGACTGTCTCAACATTTGCACCTCAGAACGTAGGCATTTTTGGTGCTTATCTTCCAAAAGCCAGAGCTCACTATCAGCTGTCAGGAGTGATGCATGCCCAGCTGATTTTTCTCTTTGGGCAGGGATAAATGACCTTTCAAGGTCCCTTTAATAAATGCGGTTCCTGGCACCTAAGTACCCCCTTTTTTTCTTTTTTCAGGTGGAGTGGTGAGGTGAGTGATGGGCATGGGACCAGCACGGCGACCTTAGGTGAGAAGTCTTAGGATTGAATCCCTTTTAATCATTGCCAGTTTACGGTATTTGTTAAGGTTTTAATTCATCCTTTGAGATACAATCCAACTATTTTCTTAAACTGAATCAAAGTGTATCAACAGAAAGCTATTTAAAAGGCAACATGTCTTTACGCACACCTGGAATGAAATGCAAAATTTACACATGCCCAGTAATACTGCAACAGATCTCTTAAATTAGATTCCTAAACCTATATTTAGATGCCTATCAGCTGAAATGCTAAATTGCTGAACCTCTATAAGCTCACATTGTCACTGATGGATGCTGTGAACAGAAGGCATTGCTGGCTCTAATTAATTTGGTTTGAAGTTGCTCACGGATATAGTTCATCCCGTTGATAATGTGACACTATAATTATGTGAATCAAGTGCAGACTGGAGCTTTAGGAGTGGTGACAGGAACTACTAGCTGATCTGTCCCTAATGTGTCAGTATTTATGTGTGGATCTATCTGCTGACATAAGGAGGTGCCTTTTCACAGTATTTCAGTGTTACAGAGTGAAATAAAAAATAACAATGTTTGATACATGAAAGTATTCTTGCAATGTTTTTCTTACCTTCTGGGAAAAATGACAGGTAGATGGATATACTGCTTATTTTACAATAACTTGCTTTTGATTATTTTTCTATTTCAGTTGAATAAGTTATAGTATGGCGATATTTTCCAAATGTAATGTTGTTTCTCCATTGTTTATCACTAATAATATCTTTTACATAATAACTCTTAATGCAATTAGTTTTTCTCTTGTTGATAAACACCATGTTGGAGATGTTTACATAAAACTATGGTCAGAAAAAAGGACTTCCAAGACATTAGCCTTCCTGCACAGGATAAGAAACACTTTTGCTCACTTTTGTGACAAAATGGATTTTTTACTACATTTACCCTGGTTAGCCTTGCTCTCCTCGGGGACAGTGACACAGATTTTAGACAAGTGTAGCCATGACCGGAATTGTTAATGAAGTTCCTCCAGATGAATTGAACGTTATCTTTATTTATACCTCATATATCTACCACCAATGGAAGTGGATGTTGTAAAATGAAGGGAAAATTTCTTCCCTTACCCCACCTGCAGTTATTTCACTCCTTGGGAAGTCAGAACTAAAAAAGAATGTAGCTCCATTTTCAGATGGCCACCTGCAGTTATTTCACTCCTTGGAAAGTCTGAACCGAAAAAGAATGTAGCTCCATTTTCAGATGGCAGGGTAGCTTTATAGTGCTTGTATTTCAAAGTGGAAAAATTATACTTAATCTCTAAAACAAATTCTAAATTCCGTAGAAAATCTGATCTCTTCAGTCATGAAGACAACAAGTAGGGAATCTTATTAGGCAAATTTCACAGAGCCACTTTTCAAAAAGGAAGTATTTTGAGGTCTTATCTAGTGCTACCCTGCTTGTCTCACTGCTTTTCAGACAGTAACTGCAAGCATATTCTTCTGTATGTGCCTTTTTTCCTATTTGCAGTCTTTTCATAGCTTTGTATATAGTCTGTTCCACATATGTCTATTATTGTGGCCACAGCTCAAGTCAGTCTTTGGGCATTTATGATTTGTACTGACAATCTAATTTTCTAATGTCAAAAGTGTCATCGCAATAGTGTATGCTTTGGATCAGTGAAGAAAAAGAGATGTCATACCGATCCCTGTTATCAATCAGGTGCATTCTACTTCATTAGCCAAAAAGGAAAGGGAAAAGGCTATGACAAACTAGATGTGTCAATCAAGTTGTCTCAAAACACAAGTCAGAAACTACAAAACCAAACTAATGCCTAGGTTTCACTAGATATAGTCCAGACAGGTCGCATTTGTGCTATTGCTTGCAGTCCATGGACATCTGTTCACTAAGTGACATCGCAAGGGGATTGATGAATTTAAAGCCATATGTGTTTGCTCAGTTGTTTGTATTCAACAGGTGACACACCATTTTTCATATTTAACTCCTTACGGCAAGATAAGACAGCAAGCCAGTGAATTCCTTCATTTTGCATGTACTGGATCGTTCAGAGGACTGATCTGAGTAACATAGGCGTGATTTAGCACTTTACATGACAGATTTTGAGGCACGAAATGCAGCTTGAATCTCACAGAAAAGAATCATAGAATAATAGAATGCAAGGTTGGAAGGGACCTCAAGGATCATCTGGTCTAACCTTTTAAGTCAAAAGGCAACATAATTAAAAAAATAAATTGATTTAAGTGAGATGGCCCAGCACCCTGTCAAGTTGAGTCTTGAAAGAGCCCAGTGTAGGGGAGTCCACCACTTCCCTTGGGAGACTATTCCAATGTTTAAATGTTCTCATTGTAAAGAATTTTCTTCTGGACTACAACTGGAATCTCCCCTGGAGCAACTTGCAACCATTCCCCGTTGTTTTCTCCACGTGACTCCTTGTAAAAAGGGAGTCTCCTTCCTCTTGGGAGCCACCCTTCAAGTAGTGGTACGTGGCAATAAGGTCTCCCCTAAGCTTTCTCTTCTCAAGGCTGAACAAGCCCAGATTTCTCAGCCTATCTTCATATCGAAGGGCTTCCAGTCCTCTGATCATCCTTGTGGCCCTTCTCTGGACCCTCTCCAGCCTGTTCGCATCTTTTGTTTTTTGTATAGCGGAGACCAAAACTAAACGCAGTACTTGAGGTGTGGCCTGACCAACGCCGAGTAGAGCGGCACAATGGCTTCCTTGTCTCTGCTGCTGATGCCCCTGTTGATGGAACCGAGCATTCTGCTGGCCTTCCTTGCTGTTGCAGCATACTGCTCACTCCGGCTGAGCTCTTGTAGGAGTTTGGAAAACACAAATGTATTTGGGTTTACAAGTGTCCAATCTGTAACCTAGGTGTTACCATGTCAGAGTTTACTCATGGACATCCACCTGTCAAAGTGACACTGCGTTTCTAACTGACAAGTGGAGTATGTCTGATGTTGCATACCCATAATTCAAGAAATCTCAGACATCAGAGGCTGTATTTGTGGCATCATCGACTATTTATCTTATTCCTGAATCTAATAAAGACTATTTTTTTGGTGGAGCTAAGATGGAATATTTCACAATTCAAAGGTCTCAATTGTAATTGAAATGAGTTATACATTTAGACTATTCTTCGTTGATGTCATCAGAGAAAGTCCTTTCTTTAATAATCTTATCAAACAAGAGGGAGAGTGCTGCTTACTTAACTGTGGTTTGTTTGTTTGAATACAAGAGAAATTTTTTTTCAAGCCAAACATAAGTGAATTTTAGAGGATAAAGTAAGTAATCACAGCAGTTGTTATTTAGCGGTATTTGTGTGCGTGTTCTATAAATCAGAAATTCGTATTTGGAATATCTTACTTGAGATAGAAATAGCCCCCAACAGGTGACCTCTACATCCAAATCATGAAATTGTAAAACATATATATAGTAGAAATAAAGCCAGGATGTGCATTTTTACAAAGATCAAATCATTTAGGCTGGTACTGACAGGTACAGTTAAGGAAAAAAATTGTCGATATCAAAAAAAGCCCAACTGCAATATGGCTTTCTGGCACTAGAGGGCATAAACGCCATTAAAAATAAATGCAAATGCAAACAATATTTTCAAATGCATGTTACAAATACATGTGCCCTCTCCCACCTCCTTAGAATTAATTTGCATTCTTTAAACGAAATATTACATTGATTGAAGTCTGTTGTCTGCTCCCGTCTTATTTGCTGAAAAGGAAAGCTAGTAACACTTTTGTTTTCAAACATGTAAAACGTCAGAAAATAGAGTTGTAAAATAAAAAGTCATTAAAATTAACTTGGTAATATTAATTTTAAAAGCAAAGGAATTTATGACCAAAGAACAATGAAAATAGTATGAAATCCATGGAAACACAGCAGTCTTTGTAGAAGCCAGCATGGCTTTCTTTTTTTTTTCTTGTGCAGGAGACAAATGACATTTCCGAATGGATTTAGTGTGTCGTCCAGGCAGAGGTCAAGCTTTTTGCACTGGAGTTGATTAACAGAATGGTGCCCTGTCTTTCTAGGATGAGGTCTATCCTCCCATCCTCCAGCTTCTCGCTTGCTCTGGGCAGGGTGGATACTTTACCCACCTAGGGTAGGATGATGATGCTGCAGCTGCCCTCTTGCTTCCCATCTCGGGCTAATGGCCTGTTTCCTGCTCTTCAGGAGCTGTGGGCAGAGTCCCAGAGGCTGCTCTGATGAGACTCTCAGCGAAGATTATACAGCTGCGTTTAGGCAGCCAGCCACCCAATCGGGCACACACTTATGTGCTGGCAGAGGGGAGAAGGCAAGAAAAGCAATTCCCAGCCTCTCTGACACCAGTAGTAATCATGATGAATCTGCAGCCTTACCTAGGTCTTAAAATAGCCTTAATGATTTTGAGAAAGTACTTTCTAATAATACAAAATATTGCTGTTAGTGTGAGATGCAGAACAGTAGATAGATTATTCCAAATTTTATTCCAGCCTGGGGAGATTCTGGATGGAATTGCAAATAATCTTCCCGGCTGCTTTTACTGCTGTGGAGGGCCTTCTGTTGCAATAGCCCTCTCTTCTGCTCAGTAGTGATGGAAGCGGTCCCCTCTGGGGTCCACAAATGTTCCTCTAAGCACTGGCCAGGACGATCATTCATGAATGATGGAAAACACATCTGCTCCTCACGAGTGGCAATGCTCCCTGGGCTTTCCAGTCTGCAGTGCAAGAGAATCAAACCATTGCCCCTGTACCTGGCTGAGTTAGCAGTTTCTGAAATACAAAATTTCTTATAAAATTCAGTGATTGATTGGTTTTTTTACAGATTTACCAGGTCTTTCACACAAGAAGCCTAAACAGATTTGTAAAGATGTGCTTTAGTACTTAGAAGTCAAAAAAAGGAACTTTTGCTTGGAAAAGTGAAAAAGATTTACCCAGGGAAATTCTCCTGGCTTCTGGCAGTCAAGACAGAGATCTAGATAACCAAATTCTCCCTATTTGAATTTACCATAAAATATTAAATATAAAACAGTAAAAAAAATACCTTTTTTTTGTCATCTCTCTCTCGTTCCATAGGACAAGCTAATATCCTGACTGTTTCTGAGTTGCTGCAAAGCATCACACACATATGATGTCTGGTTTATGTTGTGTGGGACTATTTAAACTGCCAGAGCTACAGCTCAGCTGTCTCCTAACAGCTGCATTAGAGTTACACAGACATACTACTGAGGTGGTGTTTTGTGTTTGTTTGGTTTTTTTCCCCCAGATTTCAGAAGCAAAAATAAGCATGTTTATTTTTTTGGAAAAAGAGAATATTTCCGAACAGATCAGATGTGTTTTATGAATAAGAAAAGCAACATAGCAGAAAAACTGCTCTTAATGCAAAAGTTGCAAGCTGCCTCTTCTAGCATTACCTGCATCATGGTGGTTCTCACAATGCACTGGCCATCAGCCACAATCATAGGTGAAAATGAGCCTTTTTTAGAGTTTGAGGGCTTTGCAAAACCTTTCACAGGGTAGCAGGATTCTGCAACAAGTGCAGATGCCTTCAGCCCTGCACGGACCCCACCAGTACCTGAGCCCTCTTCTGTTGAAAAGGTAGCACTGAGACTGTGACAACCGCTGCTGAGGGCCCCTGCACACTGCGGCAGACCTTCACTTCTGCTTGCAAAATGCTTTTTGGCTTTCTTTTTTTTTTCAAAAGATGTAATGTCATAGCCTCAGAATTGAGGCTTCCAGCACGGTGATGCTTATCTGGTGAGAGATCTGCCATGTATTTGGTGAGACTTTGTGCTTGGTACAATGGACAGAGGACTGTACGTCGGCAGTAACATTCATCAGCTGGACTGCCACAAGCTCCAGGAAGAAGGAGCGACTGTTTAAGCTCTGCCTTTGTGCTATCGTGGACATGTGAATAAACTGCTCTCAATGAACTCCCTTCACAACAAGGCTAGCTCTAGGACTAAGCTGTAAGGGAGTAAATGTCAGTTAGTTAACCACTTTAGCTCTGAGACCAGTATTAAAAAAACCCACCAGTGAAGAATACAAGCTATCAATTTTAAGACTAGAAAAAGAAGTGCTATGCATAAAGCAATATTATAGAAATGTCAAATTATATCTGACAATTGCAAAATGGTGTCCTTCTCTAAGCAGGGTGCTGTAAATTGTTATAAAGCTGTTCCCTAGAGCTTCCAAGCTGCTTGGTGACTAACTGCTGGCAAGTGGACGCTAATTAGTCATTTATTTCAACATTACACCCAACAGCAGATAATTTAAGTTGCTACTGGTAATAAGTTTAAGTGGAATTTCTAAATAAGCATCTCAACTATGCTGCCTTAAGGATTCAACCTGTACATTTACAATTTGAAAAGTATCTAAGTTGCTGTTTAGAAACTAATTCTACTTTTAAAAAAACACTGTATGAAAATATGAAATGATCCAGGGCTAGATTTGGAAGAATCAGAGAGAGGTAAGTAAAAATGTTTTAATTTCCTAAAATCATCTTTAGTCCTAAGAATACCATGACCAATTAACATAGAATTCATTTATTATTTTGTTGTATTATATCAGAATTTCAAGTCTTTAAGATACCATGGTGATAAGCAGAGAATAAATGCCTGGCTGGATAATAATTCAAAAGATGGTACAAATGATTACAGGAATAATATACTTTTCCTCTGTCAGTCAGATATTTCACATTTTCTGGGGCCTGATATAGACATTTCATTTTTTAATTTGATTTTATGTGAAGCCAGAAAGTGACTAAAAAAAATAAAAAAAGACGAGACAATCTGATCTTTGCTCCTGTAATTCTGAGTTACTTTCCCGAGAGAAAATGTTCCAAAGTCTTTTCTCCTAAAAATCAATGGTTTTTATTACTTATTTAGTCAGGATTCAATTTTTCAATAGTTCTTTGGTGAGTCCATGCATCCTCACACAAGCACATACCTAGGATGGACTGATCAGCTATTTCAAGGCTTAGAAATGAACAAAAGAATAACAGTAATATGTCAGAACAAAGCTTCACGTAGCCTAGTATTCAGTCTCCAAAATTTAACTTGAAGCAAACAAGCATATAGGAAAAAGAATAGGCTAAATACACATGACAATATCATTGAATGCTCTTTCATCCTCCAACCATTTTCAAATAATTCACGAAGCACCAAAACTGTAATTTCTTTGTAGTTAGTGATCCTTGGTGGATTGCACTTTCATGGGCTTTATTTTGTCCCCTTAACTCCGTGCACATTTTTAGCATTCACAGCACTGTTTGGTAGTTTCTTGGTCAGTGCCCTTTTGACTGTTCTGGCTGTGGTTCCTTGCTTTTTTATGATGCCCCCAGCCAGGTCCTTTTGTTCAGAAAAGCAGCTGGTGCATGATCTCTAGCTGCTCTTCTCCTGTTACTTGTGTTTTCATACCTATTTACCTTACTTTTTTTCTAGCCTGACAAGTCCTACTCCGTTCATACAGAATCTTCTCCCTACATTTGATCATACCTTTTGTCTTTTTCTGAATATTCTCCAATTCTTTCATACTATTTACAAGAAAAAAAGACCAGAACTGCACATAGTTTTCAAAGAAGATGTATGGAAAAGTTCGGAATAGCATCTGTTTCTGGTGCCAGCTTGGGCAGTGAGCTGTTATTATTCGCTATGTTAATATGTGTTTTCTCATCCTTGTTATTTCTCTGTCCAAATCTTTATTGCTGGGACCTGGTAAAATTTGCCTTACTTGCCAGATCTCTATCACTGACAGAGGAAAAGGAGCTGTTAGCCTTCCAGCATAGCATGGGGGTTTTGATTACTGTCATGACATAATCCTCACAGAATAAACATTAAAATGGCATAGCTCGCTCAGCACCTGTGCTAAGAAGAGAAAGAAAATGCACTCCAAGATTTGTACCAATGTATAGATTACAAGACACGTGCTCCTCTTTGTTCTGTAAATACAAATTTTTAGGTTGGTTGTTTCTTTTTTTTTCGCTTTTGTTCTTTCAGAAAATCCTTTCTTAGGAGAACTGGACTAAACGGCAGTACAAAGTTAAGAGATAGCGTTTCATATATCATGGAGAAATGGAGGAACCAGGATGAATGCCCACCAATCCCAAACACTCAGCATTTTATATACATTGCTACAAATACAATAGAATATGAAGAATTTGCAGCAGTTGCTACTTGAGACATTAACTGGAAACAACATGAACTTCGCAATATAAAAAGTTCCACCTTCAAATGACCATCCTCTCTAGCCACTCTTCACACTAAACATTACGAGTGAAAAATGGGCAATGCCTTCAAGTGAGGATCTGGCCACAGTCTGGCCATATTCAGTAAAGACAGAATAAAGAACCCATAGTACAGGTGGTAAATGAGACCAATGTGAGATTTATTGACTATGCCAAGGTTGGTTGTAAAGAGAGTCCAGCTGCAGGCTCTGTTGATTCCCAGCAGGATGGACTAGGGTTTGACACATCCTTCCTGGGAAACGATTCTAAAGGCAGCTGCTAAATACCACCCAACTCCCTTGGTTTGTGGATGTACTTTGTTCCCTCAGACACCTCAGGATCTCATTGAAGACAACAAACCCACACTTTTTTTTGCATTCTTCTAAGAACGCCCTGTGTAGTAAAACTTTCCAGCATCATGACTAAAATTACGATTGAGCTGTGAAACACAGATTTTGGTGCAGATTCAAATGCACTTTCTGAACCTCAGGGGTATGTTTTGATGTGACACCTTGCTTCAGTGGAAGGGAGAATTTTCCTATTATCAGTGTGATTAAGTATATTCTAGGTCTTTGTGTTCATCCCAGAAATATTGCTGAATTTTTTATGCAATTAATTTCTCACGCAGATTTTCTTTTAGTCGCAATACTTGTGCTAAATAACAGCAAAGGGAAAACAAAGAATTGATCTGCCAATCCATTTCTAAATTTCTCTTGAGTATGTATTAGCCATCAGGTCAAACTGCTCCAAGTATAAATCACATTAACACTAGAAAAGCACCATGGAAGTTTGCAAGGACAGCCATGCCTTTTTTTGTGACAGCTATTGGGCACAGCACTGAGAGCAGTGAGCTGATTTCACTTGGGAATCAAATCCAGCTGCTCCCACATTCAAGTAAAACTCTGACTGACAGAGGTTTTACTCACTGCTGGCTTTAATGCTGTTCAGCACTCTAATAGGCAGATCAAAATCTAGGGATGATTCCCAACAAATTTGGAACTCCTTGTTCTGCTTTTTTTTTCAGCAGAGTACTAAATGAAGTCCCCAGTCTGCAGTACAGGTTTGTCTTTGCCCTTTGGCACACCTTCCAATTTAAAAACATTCTGTTGGTTTTTGTTGTTTGTTTGGGTTTTTTTTTCTACATATTTAGTCCCATTAGATAATGCTGGAGTTTAATATGTTAAAATACTGATAGTAACAAAATTTCAAAAGTGTTGTTGAAATAATAAACAGAATTATTTCCTTGTCTTTGAAAATAATCAGAACTCCCCATCCTCCCAACTTTCTATTTATTACTTGTTTTGCTTCAAATATTTATACTTAATTTGAAAATAGGCTATTGTGTCATGCTCAGCACTGGCCAATTAGGCCAAGCTATTTTTTTGCTTGCCAATATGACCACTGATGGACCAGTATTATCTTTACATTCCTTTAGGCAAAACCGAAAAACACAAAATAGCTTGTGTCAGTGTGACACTGATACTGGCCTAACTCTCCAGGGATCTCAGCCAAATATTGAATACATGAGTTAATTTTTCTCTAATGTTAACTCTAAATCTGTTAAACTAAGAGAAAAAAACTACCCTAGTATACTTATAGATCCCTCCACATGCATACATATATATTTTATATATATACACTTAGGTAAGACTAAGAACTTTCCCTTTAAGGTAATAATAATTCCTTTTTGCAACTTCTGTGCACTGGAAGATTTATTACAGGCCAGGATCATACTGTCCCTTCCTAGCTAGTAGTCAAGAAAGTAATTTTTTCTGAGAACATCTACTGTTATTTTGCCTCTGAAATTCGGTTCTTTCCTCTTTCATGACATTTTCTATGCCTTTTCATTTAGAACATAGTTGAGAAAAACCATCAGTGGAAGTTACTAGTGACTATTTACTATTTTTTCCATTTGTCTAATTGTCTCTTTTTCTCTTTTCTAATTTTCAAGGATTTCTGAGCTTGCTCAGATAAGTCCAGGAAAAATGAAAGCATTCACATACTTCAAGTCTAGCAAAACAAAAGCCTCTTCTGAATTCACGCAAAGCTCCTCGCAACTCAGCTTTCCACCAGTGCTAAATCACCCCAAACCTTGAAAGAAGGAGAGCATGCTATAGCATTCAATCCTCTTAAAGTTTCCTGGCAGAGTAATTAGTTTCTGCTGAGCATAGTTATATCCCTTTTCTTGCAAAGAAACCAAAACCCTGTGTGAGCTGCTCTACCCATGGACAGCTTAACCCTCACCCTCCCAGCTGCCAAGCGCTGCTTCTGTGGGCTGTAAAAGCTTGGCATTACATAGTTTATATAATTTAAATAGGGAAATTTGCATTTATTACCCATGAGAAGTACTGAATCAATGGTTAGGAGACCAAAGTCCTCTCTTAATCAAATTATGCAGTGTAGACTTCAAATGCTTAACCACGCCAGCTTCAAGTCTTGACATGGCTTTAAATGGATAACTTTGAGTATGGAAAGGTAGTAGCATGTTAGAAAAAGTAGAAATGAGTTTGCCTATCTCTGCCAGTTTGGATAGTGCATTTTGTAATGTGACCTTTTGTGTGCTAGTAATTGGACTCAAGCCACCAATGAATCTCTAAGCATTAGCACACTGCAATGACATGGTAATGACTTTCTGTCACTACTAACCCCATTCTTATTTGGATTCATGTCCCATAACTGTATCTCACTACCAATCGTCTCAGTCATTTGGGCATAAAGCTTCACAGCACTGACCACTGCCATTCTTTTCACAGATAGTAAAGAAATAAATTTCCCATGTGTTTTCTCCAATTAAAAAAAATGCCTTCCTCTCCATTGCACACATTTAAAAGCTTTGTGCCAGAGCCCTTTCAAAATCTAACTTCTTAGACATCACTGATAACCCTTGAATTTTCTCATGGATCCCTTGGAAATGGAGCTTCTCAACCACTACATATCCTTTTCATCACATTTTTAAATGTAAACTCTGTAAAGTTTCAGTGTACATTAAAAAGTCTGGAGCTTTGTGGAAAAATTGCCAGATGCTCAATGGTAAAAACAAGGATTTTGAAAGGTCACATGAGACTTCTCTGCCCAGAGACATAGGAATATAGATACCCCACATATGTACTCAGGAAATTATGCTATAGGGAGTGTTGAAAAGGGATTTTCTTGATTGCTTCCTGTGCAGCCTGTGTTTCATAAAACGCTTAAATATTCAGCAAGCCAAGCCTGAAATTTGGTACTGCGTTAAGTGAACAATCAAACCAATCAAAACACAACTACAAGCCTTGTAATTTTTTAGACTAATTAATTTTCATTTTTGAATTAAAACATAGAGAAAATACTTTACCCACTTACAGTGAGTAATGTTTTTGGAGACTGGAGCTTTCATGGAGGGTCAAATCTCTCATGTAGGAAATCTTCCTCATTCCAGCTCTCCAACAGCTGGTTCAACTGCACTAAACAGAGGCTGGAATTCAGAGGGAACACCTGCACCTACTTCCCTGCCTTTTGGAAGAAAAACCTTTTTCAATCCTCCCCCTTCTTCAGATTTTGAAAGACAAATGTGTTTCACTTAAGATGATGGCTCAGTCTGTATACCTGGAGAATGTAGCCCTTCTTGTAGCATGGATTTGGATTCTATGACCGAATGGCTGTTCAGTCCCACAGCACTACTTTGTCTTTTTTTCCCCACCAACTGGCTTACATTGACCTTCCCCAGAGGGCAGACTCCATTTTTAGGTGTCTAATTCTCCCATCATTATTTGGCACAGCCTGTGTGCAAATCGTTATGCCTAATAATTAGATACTGCAGTGCTCAGGGTTGTGACACAAGACTTTCTGAATCATTAATATTTTGCCTCCGCTGTAATTCTTTTCCCTTCCAAAGGTTGTGTGTCATGCTCAGAGAAATGCTGTGGTATGTCAGACATCAGCATGGAAGCACTGTAAAAGATGCTTTTTCAGTAATGATTTCTATGCTACAACTAAGAGCTCCTTCTGCTTATCCACTGGGTAGTGAATTCCCCAGACCAGTGATTCCTGAACATTTTGAACCACACACCAGCATTCTTTGAAATACTGTGAATCTTTAGAATTACATTGCTAATTGAGAACACTATAGAAACAATATACTGCAGATCATTTATCTTGGCCTTGCAGGCTGTGATTTTGGACCCCTTGATGTAAAAAATAGCTTAAGCAAAAAAAGCTCCTCCTGACCAGCGCTCTGACCGTAGCTGAAAGATTTTTTCCTGAGCCACTCTCTCCATCTTGACCTCGAGTTCCACAACAGCATCAAAGAATAATCTAACAGTTTCTACCTGTCTCCACTTCAGGTATAACTATATTCAATGTATTTATCTTTCTGTTTGTCAAAATCGACCAGGAACTCTAACCGATACATGATGACTCTCATGCTTAATTTTGCCTGTGCCATTCACTGAAAATTTTGTCCTTGGGTTTTAAGTTTCTACTCAGTCTTTCGGTTCAAACTGTGTTTCTTTTATCTCTACAACAGGCACAATTTAATGAGGACTGCCAAACCCTCTCCTTTTTATGCATTTTCAATTAGTTTTGCTTCTCACTGAGTATAAATCTCATTTTAGAGACCTTCATATAGCAAGTCTTCTTTTCTACTGTCAGATTTGTTGTTTTCAGTGTGTTCAACACTGATTTCCTTCTTTTTCTCCTTGACTTTCTTATTATAGGTACTTTCTTGTTTGTGCCCACGTGATAACTGCACAGCCTTGAGGATGAAGCTGGCATCCTGGGAGAAATGATTATATACCTCAGAGTGCTGCTTCTCCATGAACTGGATTGAGGCTGCCTGGCAATTGCCCCTGAATCCTCACTGATTTTGAGCTCTATACAGAAGTTTTGTGTCTAGGGAATGGGTAAAGAAATGACCTGCTGGCCTTCAGCTGTTATATGGTACAAGAGAAGGGCATGATAAGTACGGCTGCATGCCAGTGCTGTGGATGTTGTGTCATGTTGCACACACTCACCTCCAGAAGTTACTTCTGCCCTCCTGCAGGAAATAGGAGTTGGTGTCTCATGGTTGCAGGGACTCTTAAACTGACTTTTAGCCCAGAGATTTAACATACTGAGTCATTGTAGTCTGAAAATCAGACATGTTAAATGTTTTCTAAAGTAATATTTTCAAAAGTTATATTTCCATAGCTTCCAATGAGGACCTGATTCTGACTTTGTCTACTTGCAAGGATCATTTCACTTACTCCAGTAGGGCTTCTTGTAAGAGTATCCACTTTCAACTCTAAGTATCTGATGTTTGCAATCTGGCTCACAACCTATATCTGATTGCAGAGGAGACCTCACAAATGCTGATGTTAATGCTATTTCTTGTGATGATAAGGCACATTACTTAATAAGGTAATTTGCATAATTCTTATTAATTTATCTTCTGTGAGAGGCCTCCCTATTTTCTCACATTCCTTTTCAGAATATGCTCTGCTCTCATATTTGGACTGGTCCCTTGCATCTTGCTTAACTCCACCTGGCACCACACCAGAGGCTCTCCTTGGTGCTATGTCTCTCTTTTCAGTACCCTGCTTTCCCCTACAGCTGCAGTTGTAGCAACCTTCTCATGGGAAGAAATTGCTTAGATCCAGCTGGGAAGAAGGGGAGGAGGTAGGCATGGATCTGCTCCACTACCACAGCCAAAACACACAGCAGTGGAAGAAACCACTCTCATCATTTTTGTTTCCATACTTAGGATTCCTTCTAACACTACAAAAACTGAACTAATAATAATTTTCATAGAAAGAGTAAAAACATTTCAAGCATCTGACACTGAATAATCTCATGGTCTTATTACTGTGGCTCCTGTCATATTGCTGACTTTTCCTCTGGTGCATTTTGAGTGATCTTTCACCATGCTGGGAACCTTAGACTGTAAGATGTCAGAGTTACTTGTGCTGGAGAGCATAGATCAGTTCCAGGTGTTAGACAGCTAAAAATCCACTAAAGCATTTTTTCATTGCTTTCAAACTAGGACAAATTTTGGTTGTAAATATTAGGAGCATTTTCCTTTCTTTTTACTCAAGACTGTGCTATTACAAGCTCCTATGTCAGATAGCAATTCAAGATCTCTTTCCCGGCCTTTCTTTTTTTTTAATGTGCTCGTCATTATTAGCCACTAAGTGCATTTGCCTTAGGAGCTAGAAGATGTCTACATTCTATTACCAATATTATGTCTTTAATAAGTAGTCAAGCAGGTATATCACTGGCCTGTTCCTTTATAGAAAGTGTGGGAAGGAATGGAGTAAAAATCCACAGGAGGTCAACTCTCACAGGAAAGAAAATAAAAGACAAACTTAAAGGAAGCTTCTTAGATTGGCAGATTCTTATTGGCACTCTGTGCCAATAATCAGAACACAGCTGAGCAGTAATTCTTTCTTCTGATTTTACATTAGTCCACTTTGTTTTTCCCTTCTCCTCAGCCTAACAGTGTTCCATCTGTCTGGCAATCTCTAATCGTCTCAGTCATAAGAACTACTGTCCAGTCACTCAGCTTCAAATTTCAGTTTGTAGGATCATGGCCTACAGGCTTTGGGTTCCTGCCTTCATATATCTCTGCATGTCACTGTATGTTTATCATGAGGATAACATCACAGAGAGAGTGAAGAACAAGCGGCATAAAAGAAGAGAAGAAAGACATGCCCATGGACATGGTTTCTCAGGAATTATTACAGATGTGTCTACGAGGACAGCCACACATGTGGTCCTCCCGCTCAGTGATTCATTCAGTCCTGTGAAGGTTAGGTGAGGGATCCAAGTGGATGCGTGGGTCACCTGTTCAAGGTGTTTGTCAGCTTTATCTCAATGCTGTGCTAGCATAGGCCCCAGACCATGACTGAATTTCATCTCACCAGCTCAGAGAGTGGGCAGAAGAGACATGCAACCTGGTGGCTTTACCTCCGGTTTGTTTGCTACTTGGTGCGGCTGGTATCCCACAGGGATACAGGCACTGCTTCTGCTCTGAGAAGAGGATGGTCTGCGACCCTCAGTGGACAATATGGATCACATTTTAGGGTGTAGTTGCTGGTGACTGGAAGACAGTGACTCAGCTCATCTGCATGCATTCTGTTCCTCTGACATAATGATTATACAACTACTGAAAATGAGCGATCAAACAAAACCAGTCAGTGTGATTAGTTTTCATGAAATACAGACTTCATCAAAATGTAAGAATGAAACAGTGGTGCCAAATTCCTGTTTGTACAAGTGTTTGCTGCAGTAAGCCCTAAACAGTGCTGGAGAAACACTAAAGACAATCAAAACTTCATGACAGTCCAAGTAATTGATGTATTTTAGCTTGTAGCTAAGGGATTGAGCAGATTTACTTAATCCTTAAAAAAGCCTCCATCTTAAGTAGTTTATTAATGTGTTATTTGAAAAATAAATCAGAATGTGACGTAAAACAACAAGTATAATAAATGATGTTGTTCTTCCAAAAATCTTTTGGACATGTCAGATGTAATTACATTGATACTTATTTTATTCTATTCCTATAAAAGGGATGAATTTGTGGAGGTCATGTACTGCATTATATCTAGTCCTTTTTACTCATCTGAGCTGTTATGCAATAAATGCATTTAGGGCTACAGGGTAGCTTTTGCCAAAGGCCAAGTGGCACCATGAAAAATAAGAACACTTAGCAGTGGAGACTTCATGAAATTATTTCTCTCTTTGTTTTACAGACAATAATTTTGCTTTGTTGGAGTAAAGATCCTGCTGTTACACAGTCATGGTGGTTATCCTAGTCTCTTTGGTATCCTAGTCTCTCAAGGTCTCCAGGTAGCCTAACATAATCTTTTTTTGTCCTTCTATGAAGAATGCCCTTAAATCCCATTCCAGACGCTATCTGCAGTATTAGAGTAGGACAAGAGCAACTTAAGAAGAGAGAGGGATATTTTCCTTGATGAAGCCAATGTAAAGGCAATGTATATACCCTTATATGTACTGCCTGATCTTATTCATTGAATTAGCAAGAGCAGGATTAGACATATAATACTCTTTCAAATTGGCAGAGGTGGATTAGGGCTAAAACTACTGATAACAACGTGTTTTCTTTAAAAACAATCTGCACATGAGTTTTCAGGATTTAAATGCAACAAATGTTTGTAAGCACTATAGGAAACTACTTCTGAGTTGAAATTCACTAGGAGGGTAATTCCATAATGACCAACAATTACAAGTCTATGTAATGAGTGTTCTTTAAGCTCTGGAGACACAGTCTTCTTTGACTTCTAATATAAAAATATGGTTTTTATTAAGTAGAGCTTTGAAATCAATGTGACAGAGAACCTAAAATGGGCTCTTTAATGAAGACAACTTTCAAGGTAACGAAGCAAAAAGTTTTGCTCTGATACAGCACTACATGAACACAGTAGACTAAATTCTAAACTCATTCACACCAGTGAATCCTCACTGGAATCAATGGGCCAATACTGCAGAAAAAGGGGTAGTGAATTCAAATCTGACAGTCAATCTTAGTCACCTGGAGTCTTTCAAATAAGATAGCACATAAGCTCCATATTGTTGGTGATGAGGAGTTACAACTGCTAGAACGCTTATAGTGTATATTTATAGACAGCATAGACAGTGCCTATGCTCCAAAAACCTTATCTAAAGCTTACAGAGACAGGAGAAGTAACTGAAATGGAGAAAAACCTGCAGAGGAGTTAAAGCACATATTGTTGCTAATACAATTTTTGAGAATATTGTTTTGTAATGGGAATGCTCCTTTCTGTAGTAAGAACAATGGAACACATGATGTATGGACCTTCACATGGATTCATTTCACCTTCCTTTCAAATCTATCTGAAGAATTTGAACTAGAGAGCTCTCAGTTCTCAGTGCATAGCTGAGCCGTTTCCAAAGACTTCAGGGTAACTTCTGTCATCATCATCTGAAAGCCTAGGTACACTCAAATGCTTTAACTATGAAGAACTAAAAAGCAGAAGAGATAAATCTCAGCCCATATATTTATGTTATCAGAAGCAGCATTCAAGAGGCTCAGAAACCAATGATGGTGCTCTTTAGAAGTTCCTCAGACTCCATTTCCAGTTGTCTATAGCAAAAAGGTTTATTCTCAACTGATCAGTAAATATTCAGGAAATTAAACTTGTCTTTCCCCCTGAGATGATCAGAATACTTCAGTTGTTCCTTTTTTTTTCTCCTTATTTGACTGTTACCTGTCAGTGCATATGTACTTGAACATGTGTAAGTGCATGCATATTAATCACCTTCAGAGAGAATTTTAGGGAGCTTAAGAAATAATGTATTTGGTTTTTATTAAAAAGTCTGATATGTGTGGTCAGAGTATCCAGTGCCTGGTGCTAGAAGTTACACTTCTGACTTTGTTTTTGTTTTACAGTGGGGGTTGACAGGTCATTTCTAGTCTAAAGATATCCTACTTCTTTTTTTTTACTGCGATTTTTATTATTACTCTGCCTTAAGCAACGGAATATATACTTCAATATTTCGTGTACTTGGTCTATTAAGATACACATGCTTTTCCCCCTTTCCTTTTCATTTTATATGCTCATACATTTTTATGATACTACTCTAAAGGATTATCTGTAAATCAGATCATACTCAAGTTTTATATTAGTATGTGCTAAATATTATAGAGAAACTGTTCAAAACTGTTTAACACATCAGACTGAAAACTCTTTACTATGAGATATCTGGCTAGGCATTTAATATTTCTCTAACCTCCTGGTCTGAATGAACAATGACAACCCACAAAAAGCAGGTAAATCCATGACCAAATTGTCTATAGAGGCAGAAAAAAATAATAATGTTTCTGCAATTTGATGTTAGTAAAGTCAACAGAAAATTATACGTCAGTAATGTGTTATCCAGAGATTGAAGTACTTTCTTACTCCTCTACTTGCTAAAATCCTATTTAAAAGAGAATAAAACATAAAGCAACACTTTAATGACAAGAGGAGCCTGTATGCTCATCAGTGCTCAGCTCAAATGATTTTCTCCAGTGAACAACACTTTAGTGAAAAGCAATGCCACTTTTTAAGTATTTTGAACAATTATTCTAGGCTGAAAATATCATGCAATGGGATTTCTTTCATGATCTGAGATGCTAGTCTCATTTTACTCAAAGGACTCACAGCCAACCCCTCAGAAATGGAAAACTGTGATGTGAGCTGAAAGACACCAAACGAGGCTTCTGGAGCTTTTCAATGGGATATTGTCATATCCAGCAGGAATACAGATGTGCTGCCCATGTTGATGTAAGGAGTGGCACAATGACTGCTGGGGACTGCAGAGTTTGCAAATCAGAGCTCTGCAGAAGGTGAAGTTACAAGTTACATTGCTTTGCGTATCCCTTGGACACAGGCACATCATTAATGCGTCTTCAGTCTAGCAAATCCAGGCAGTATTTTCACCAAAAAGACATATAAAATATGAAACTGGAGAGAAAGAATGGGATAATGGAGTGGACAGAGTGTTATTCAGCCTCTGTTAGTGCCTTTCTGTGTGAAGTAGGGCATGCTTCCTTAGGTCATATTCACAGTGTCCACTGAGGCAGGTAAAGTGATGAAAATAACCCACCCAACAGCATTGGAATGAGGCATTGTAACAGTCAATGTGAGTGTGGTACCAAACTCCCTCTATTTTACTCTATCAGTACTTTGGCAGAAGAAGGAATACTAAGGAATTAAAGAACCTGCAGCTGGGTATGTGACTGAGCATCAAATGGTCAAGGAAAAAGCTGAGATTCTCCATGTCTTCTGTGCCGTGTTCTTTAAGGGAAAAGTGCCTTTGCAGAGAAGAGCCTGCATGTCTTGGTGGACAAGCTGAACACGAGCAGCAGTATGTTCTTCCTAACCACATGTAGAGCTCCATTACCAGAAGTTTAACTATCAGGATAAGTAAAGTTATTATGGACCTATATTCAGCGATTGTGAGATTGCATCTGGTGTATTGTGTCTGATTTTGGACTTCCTGTTGGAAGTGATACATTGGTAAACTGGTAGAAGGCCACCAAGATGGCTAAACTGTGGAGTGTCTGCCCTTGGATATATTTGGAATTGGACTGGAAAGGGCATGAGCAGTGTGACCTAACTTCAAAGTTAGCCCTGTTTCCATCAGGCTGGACCACATAACCTCCAGTGACATTTTTTATACGATTCTATGATTACATAATGAGCCAGCAGCTCTTAACAGCAGGTGGACTCTCAGCACTCTCCTGGATTGAAGTACCACGAAATATATGGTCTGAATATAGTCATTAGCACTTCTGTTTCCCCTCCCTTTCCTTGACCTGTCCTGTGCTTTGAGTTGCTGTGAGGTTTGAGGTACCTAATCTGCAGGGAAAGACTGTCTCGTATTTATAGTGAATATTTAGAGTGTATTTAGAGTGAATATGGAGCACCCAGATACGCCTCATGGGAATATTGCACAAATAATACTAAAAATTATTTAAGCCTGCCAAAGAGTGAGATTTTGTCCTAGAAATCCTAACCCTAGCCAACTCAAGGCAGGTAATATGCCCAATTAACATAAATATCCTCAGTTTTGCTCAGTGTCATTATCAATTTGCCTCTCCTCTCTCAAAATTAAGAAGTTATTTTTAGCAATCAGTGACAATTAAAATACTGATTGGGCTAATAAAATTTATGAATTGTTACCCTGTTTTTTCTTGCTCCAGACTAACTTTCTTAATGAGATTCTAAAACATAGCAGGTGATGATGCGACATAGTACTCAAGCCATGACTGGCTTTTAAAAATGAACTACTGAATTCCCCTTGATTTTATTTCTCATTCAATTGTAAGCCTTCCTCTTAAGCTTTGCTGTAGTTCAACGCATTTTTTTATAATTATATTGTGTATCATAAGGCTTTAATGTATTTTCTTTAAAGAATCTCTGCACTACTGGATATTGCAATTGTTTACAAACACGTCTGTTCAAAAGTGTAGCTAGGCTTTCATTTTTGGTGAATGAGTTAGGACTTGTGCAAGGTATTACACGCCAAGTTTGCATCTGCAAGCTACATAATACCCAATTGGACTTAGGCCCAGTGCCACCTCAACCTAGCTAAATCTTAATTCTAATTCCACTTTGGATATGCATACAATACAGATGTATTTGTACAGCACTGGGTTAGTAACACCTAAACTATCTTGCCTGGAACATGTTCGGACATCACTTGAATCTCAGAATATGGACTAGTACCGGGTGCCGATCAAGCTGCTTTCTCACTCCCCTTTCTCAACAGGACATGAAGTGAAAATATGATAAAAAAGCTCATGGGTCAAGATAGGTCAGGGAGATTCCTGATTCTTCTTCCCTCTCCTGAGTAGTGCAGGAGGATGGGGAATGGAGGTTGTGGTCCGTTTATAACATTCTTTCTCTGCTGATCCTTCCTCCTTGTTCCTGCTCCAGTGTGGTGTACTTCCCATGGGATGTCGTCCTTCATGAACTGCTCCAATATGGGTTCTTCCCATAGGCTGCAGTTCTTCAAGAACTGCTTCAACATTAGTCCTTATCCAGTCCTTCAGGAACAGACTGTTCTAGTGTGGATCCTTCATAAGCCACAGCTGCTGCCAGGCTGCTGCTCCTACATGGGTTCTATATAGGCTACACCTTCTTTCAGAACATTTCCACCTACTGTGGCATGGGTTCCTCCATGGGCTGCAGGTCAATATCTGTTCCAGTATTATCCTCCATGTGCTGCAGGGGGACAACCTGCTTCATCATAGTCTTCTCCAGAGGCTGCAAGGAAGTTTCTGCTCTGGTGCCTGGAGTACTTCCTCTCCCTACTTCTCTGTTCTTGGTGTCTGCAGGACTGCTTCTCTCACTTTTTTTTTTTTTCTCATTTCTTTTTCTCACAGCTGCTGCACAGAACTTTTTACTCTTTCTGAAGTAGATCATTACAGAGGCATCACCAGCATTGCTGATGGGCTCAACTTTGGGCAACAGCGGATCTGTTTTGGAGCTGGCTGAAACTAGCTCTGTCCAACACAGGAGCAGCTTCAGGTGTCTTCTTACAGAAGCCACCTCTACAGCTACCTTTCCTCCACATTCCATCCTGTTGTCAAAATCTTGTCATGTAAACCCAATACAGGGGAACATGGTGATGAGCCCCTCAACTGGCTCAGCTGAAGCCAATGTATCCAGAACATAGCTTATCAGCATCAGGTGAATTTTCCCACCTGGACCCATGGCTTTCTGCTGCACTGGGGCCCCCCAGTACCTTTTTAGGGACTATGGACTCCTAGTCTCCACCAGTCCTGACGTAGGAGGTATTTCTGCATCTGAGATACCACAGCTCTGCATTACAGCAGCTGAAACTGCAAATAAACAAAATGTTGATGCTTCTTGCTGTGCTCTCTGTTCAGTCTTGCCCTGAACTGGTATAACTGTAAGTATGCACAGAGAGGGTTCAGATGAACAGAAAATAGACCAGAAATTTGCTATAGAAGAGTGGGTTAGATTCTTTTCAGACTCATTCAGGATGTCTAAAACTGTTGGCTAAATAACAGTTTGCCAAATGCTTCTGAACTACTTGTCTCTTTGTTGATTCTGTGTCCCTATGAACAAAGCTCAGAGATTAACACCCACACATCAGGTGGCCTTACAGACAATCTCTGGATTTTGAAAGAGAAAGTTTGAAAGAAGACCTGAAACAGACTTTTGTTTTGTTTCAATTTTCACAAAAATTAGACCTGGAAGACAGTAGAACAACCAGAGCCATCTTCCCTGGCTCTGAAGCCTGCCTTAACCGGTTGGCAGCAAAGGTTTTGAACACCTCATCTGATGATAACCACTCGTCACAATAAAAGGTTATTAGCTGCTCAGCTTTAAATTAACTCTCACCTAAATAGCACAGATGCTATAAACTCTCACCTACTGATCAGACTATCACAAATAAACCAGTAGAAATGGTCTCCAATCCTGACTATGAGCTGACACTTCCCAGCTTGGCCTCCGGTCTGGATGGGGCATAGATTTTTCTGTCTCTGGACCATAAACCTGCTGCCTTGTTTCTCAGTTCTCTGTTCTGACTTCTCATTAATTCTCATCAGGAGGTTTAACTGAATTTCTAAATTTTAAAACCAGCCTGCTGAGAAGTTGCATGCCCTGTGCTAACCATTGCCTCTGATAACCTTTATGGTCCTCTGAAATAATGGAACAACATCAGGCTGGTGTGTTCAGGGAACAAAACTTGCAGAGGATAATGGACATTATCATGCCCTCTTCTGCACAAGATAAGAATATCCACATTACTCTAAAAGCTTTCAGAACAAAAGATAACACTTAGCTTATTTTACCTCAATAATTTATTTACACATGCATGAGACACGTATTTGCCGCTTATCACATAAACACGTACAAACACGAGCAAATAAACAGAAACAAGCAGTTTTATCTCTGGGTTTGGGAGGAAAAGAAAAGATATCATTATTGTTCTTCCTGTTTCAGAAAACCAGAGGGACACCCAAAGCCTGTGAAAATAAGAATCATTCAGTTCCAAGACAGGAGCAAGAGCGAAAGAGAAAGGTAATATATATGTAATACAAATCAGAGAGGTTTTTACTAGATTTTCAAGTCCCAAAATGTGTTTGCATGTATGCCAGAAATAAATATTTTCTTTTGACTGATCAACTGAAATGACTTGACATGAAAGCAGATAATTCTTTAAAAGGAAAACAGGGACTCCAAAGTGTCACTCCGAGGAGAACTAGGATCTCATGACACCCAGTCAAACATGTAATTTGCTGATGAATAAGCCCACTTGGTAGACCTGTTTTCTTCTTTTCTGATCCTGTGCTTTTCTGCTCGTGAGTAATCATTCCACATTCTTTTATTTTTGCACTCCAAACCTTAGATATGTGAAAGGCTGCCCAAAATGTCTATACAGGTGCTTTTATCATTTCTTTCAACAGGGATGGTTGCTCAGGGAAAATGGGATTATGAAACAATTCAGCCTCTCTACTTGCGACATGGAGGGTGCCAAAATTAATGCTTCTCTCCAGCTCTCCTTCCCTCTAAAATCTATTACCCGTCAGGGATCTTTAAGGCTCGGGAGGTGTAAAACAGCTTGTTGGTTGAGGCTGAGCAGATCCCAGGCTGGCACTGCACTGGTCCCTTTCTCTGCTGTTCCTTTCTTCTGAGCCATTCTAGTCCTCTTCATGTAGGTGCTCCCATCATCCCCTGCCTGCTCTCTATTAAAAGAAGAATGCCCTATTGTTCCTTTTTAATGAATCTTCAGATGACTAAGGTTCATTCAGCTGCCTTTGTGAGGCATCTCAGTTCTGCAGAGATCCAGGTCGATACCCAGTGCTAGTCCGGTTTGTGCTGGCAAGACTTGCAGCCCACCCGTGTGCATACACATTTGAGGAACAGGGGTCACCGTGCTATACAATGAGGCTATGACTCTTTCCTCTGGCGATGAGAAATGTTGTTGGTGCTGGGATGACTCAATTATCTTCCTGCTTTTGCTAGAATCATTTTGAGAATACAAAAAAAAAAAGAAAAAAAATATAGCGGGAGCTGATCTGAGATCTGATCTGTGCCCCTCAACCTCTTTATCTTTGGGTTGTTGGTTTGTTTGTTTTTTTTTCAGTAACTTGAGGCCGCATTTGCCTGAGCTTGTTTTGTCTATGCCTGAGTGTTTTCAGTTTCATGCCTGGTTGCCTGCCTACCTGAGCACTGCTGAGAGCATGTTTTCCTCTGTGAAAGGAATGCATATGTTTGCCTGCCTGCTTGAACCAGGAACTATTTCTAAGGGGAAAAAGAACAATTGCTGTTGAATTACAGGCAGGTACTTCTTTCTGAAAATTGTTCTTCTTGTAGACAACAGCTGAGGTTCAGTGAGGTGAATGCAAAGATGCGCATCTTTTTACCTGTTCCGGCCTGTCCATTTTTTTTTTTTTTATAATGAGGGAGTGCTATTACTTACATACAAAGGAGGAATAGTTCGGCCACCCTTAGGGTTAGTAGGTATGAAACTGTGAATGGAGGATTCTGGATCTTTCCATAATCTCAGCTGCAAATTATTCCTTTTTATGCTGGATAAAACGGTCTCACCAAGAAAGGTGAGGTTATAATGGCTTTCTATGGCTGCAGTTCCCCACAGCTGACTTTTATCCTCAAAGGCCTTGAATGTGATCTGTGCCAAAGGTAACTGAAAGAAAATTTTTAAAATTTGGAGTAAAATGGGTTTGTGATTCTACCATCCAAGCTGCAGCAAGAGGTGTTGTGTGTTCCTTCTAGCTTTGTTATGTTTTTGCTTGTGTGGGGATGTGAAATGGAAAGTGCCAGCACTCCTTCCTAAATACAGACACTGAAAAGAACATTATTTTTTCATCTGCAAAACACTGACAAGAAAGCGGAAAACAACCAGGAGAAACAACATAACTTATGTTACTGCAGAAGCTTAAATCGTGGTTGAAATTAAAACCTTCTCAATCACATATGTACTTAAAATGCCATATTCTGATAAAATGAAATAGGCAAATCCATGGAACTAGAAATTATATCACAATATTTTTGTTAAAAAGGTCCACTGCACAGTCTTCCTTGTAACTTCTGTAAACAACGTCAATACAAAAATAAGACAAAATATAT
This sequence comes from Baryphthengus martii, assembly GCA_013396935.1. NCBI lineage: Eukaryota > Metazoa > Chordata > Aves > Coraciiformes > Momotidae > Baryphthengus > Baryphthengus martii. The sequence goes on along the minus strand of VWZK01021147.1, from coordinate 20,811 downwards.
AGTTGATCTTAGGAAAGTCTGAAAATATTATGTGATTAGATCTGCAGGGTCAAGAAAGGCAAATAGAATTGAAGGAGGTTTTATTAGGATTTCACCTAGGGGAAATATTTTTGCTCATTTTTATTCAGCTTCCCCCCTCTGCTATTATCTTCTCTTTCTCTGGTTAGTGAAAATGTGGATCATTTCGATTTAGTTCCAGGTTTATGCCCTGTAACTAAGCTCTTACTGATAACAGCTGGCCTTTTCTTATCTTTATTATCTTCTTCTTTTCCATAATACACCACTGTTCCCAAAACACATATTTTCTAAACCTGCTCTCTACCCCTCCTACCCTGCTTTGTGCCACTGTGGAATCAAAGCTGTGAAACATATAATTAGACTATACACTGACATTTTTCAAGCGGTCTTGGCTGGTTTTTGTTTTTAGGACGTCAAATTTAGAACACCTACTTTGGATAAGTTTTTTAAGCTGGAGGAGGTATGGCAAACCTTGGTTCTAACAAGGGGGCCACCACCCTTTGGCTGCCACTTTGTCAGATTCTCCAACTACTTTTCCTCTACTCTTATTTGTGTGTCTGCCCAAATTGCTCTGTTAACTTATTTAAAACAGGAGCTTTACTGCATTCTGCTAGGAGAATATCTGATATTTGTCCAGAGTAAATCACAGACATTTCTCCGGAATGATATTTATAAGAATAAAATACCTTTCCAAACACTTTTCAGGTGTTAATAGCAAAGACTGTTACCACAGACTTCACATTCTAGGCACTGACAGATCACGTCTGCTTTGCCTGGCCATTTCTGCATAGTGTTTCCTTGAAGAATCAATGTTCAACAATTCCGTTTCAGCCACAGGTGACATTTGTTAATACTGTGCCATCTTCTGATGGGTGGCCAGGCCTGCTCCTTGCCTTTTCAACACATTGATTCAAGGTATTCTTCCTAAATTAACTTCTTTCTTCATTTTGATTTCCCATTTTAACCTATTTTGCATAATTTTTGCAGATACTTGTGACATTATTATAGTTAGTCCTCAGCCAGCATTTTCCCTGGTTAATCCAATCTCTTGAATTAGAAAGAATAAAGTATCTCTTTTGTTATACAATGAAGTTAGTTAGAGTATGTAAAAGTCATTTTCTTAAGCAGTACAGGGGCTTTTCCTATTTATAGGGTAGTATTTTTAACTGTAATAAAGAGGTCATTTAGGAAGTGGAGCATTTCTTTGCCTATGAACATTTCCCTGGAACAAATGGCAGCTGAGATAGAAACTCTAGATTAGCATATCTCTCTGACAATCTTTAAAATGATCTGGTAAGATCCAGGCTCTTCAATGTCACCAGCTAGGGAATGTGCATCTTTGAAGTATTTTTACCAACTCTTTGTAATTTTTGTTGTGAGCAGAAAAAAACTTTTTCTGTGTGAAATTCAATAATCCTTAGTCTGAGTTATTTTTTAGTAATTTCTTCCAATTTTTGCTAATATTATGAAAAGAAACAACATTTTTTTCAATCTCAGATTTATAGATATCTGAAGATGCAGCTCAGGTTTTCAAGAAGAGTTTATTACACGCTATGATTTTGGATAACATGTCATTTTAATGTAAATTGAACTACTCAGTTTCTTTTTTGCTTCCTCAAAACATTATTTGCTTCCATCCATTTCACTTTTTTTTTCTTTGTGAGAACAAATATCAAGCTAGTTAACATTGTTACATTTGTTACAAGTATTTCATAGTCCTATCTAAGCATCAGAACATTCTGGAGTGTGCTGTGGACATCTAACATCTGAAGCAGTTCTCAGTCCTAAGAAAAGCAAAAATTACCAAACTATATTTAAAAAAATAAATTCCCACAAGCCATTCCACAGTGTACAATGCTGTGCTGATCTACCAGACTTATCCCTCCATCTCCTCACAGCATCCAACATCTACCTCCTCACACGGCCATACAGCTTAACCCTGGAGAACTCTTAAAGGTCCTATTTATATTCCATGTATACTGGATTTTAATTTTTGGAAGATTTGCTGCCTTAATTTTCAGCCCATATGCTATGTTACCTAGCCTGGGGATGTGGGGGGAAGATAAATCCAACAGAAATGAGCATGGTAATCTTTGTTAGCTTTAGGATCACATCCTTGCAAATTCTTTCAAGCCTTCTCTAGGTTTTGTAAATGTTCATCTAAAATCTTCCCAGTTATTAGCATGTCATCCAGATAACAGACAACACCATTTACCCCCTGCCTTACTTAGCTCATTATTCTTTGAAACACAGCAGGTGCTTTTTCTCTTCATACCTAAATAGCCCCTTACGTGTGTTTGTCATCAGATTTCTTTTTTTTAATACTAGCTGCAAAGCCACCTGCTGGCACTCTTGGGACAAGCCTTGTTCGGTTAGCTCCTCTCTGCTCAGCACTTTGCAAGTAATTCTTCTCTGAAAATCCAATATTGTCCAGACTGAGCCAATGAATGCTGGTGATTTTGTATTTCTGACAGGTTTTTCTCTACTATCTCTCCTGAAATACAGTTTGATCAGCCCATTCACTGACAACCAGGAGAAGAAATGGAATCTAGTTTCCTGTGCACAAAGCTGCTTTTCTACAAGCTTTTGCAGGGCTTATGGCACAGGTCTCCCCCTGAGAAGTGCAGAAATTATTTTGTCACTAACAGATGATACTGCTGTTGTACCTGTTACTAAAGCACACCTGTAATGAACAGAACTTTTGTTTGAATTTTCCTACCCTGTTACACATCTGATTAGCTACCATCCACTGCAATTTAAGCTTAGGGAAACAATTTCTGCCCACCACTTTCAGTTATGATTGCCTTCAATGTTAACAAAGCTTATTGTAAATTACAGTGACAGGAAGACCTACCTGTTAATCACTACTTGTCCTTATGCTACCACGATACAGTGTGCTGTAGATGTTCATTTTCTACTGTGCACAGCCAGTGCTCAGTTATCCACGGACAGTTTATTTACTTGACAGATTAATTGTGCCACAGATGTGGAGACACTGGGGGAGGCCAGCTCAGTTCTGGCAGTATTATTGATGCAAGTGCAGTTCTGTGCAGTTGTTGATACATTATAGTCTCACTGGGTGCATGGTGATCCAGCCAGGGAGGGTACAAAGGACCACAGACCTCTCCAGACTGCTCCAGCATGGGCAGAACAACCTGCAAGCCCAACCAGGCACAATGTGGTACAAGCAGATCCACTTGGATGCATGTGGAAGATTACTCCAGTGCTCTGGTTAGGGGTCTCATACCAGATTGAGGAGTGCAACATGAACTTGCCAGCCAGCCTGGGTCCGGTCCTTGGCAAAAGCTCATAAACCCTCATTGAGCTGTGGAGCTAAATCCAGAGGAAATCAAATAGTTCCACAAAAATCAGTTTAGGATGAATATGAAACATTAGCTCAAACTGAGGACCAGCCATCCCACCTTCGCAATCATAATCAACTTACTGTGATGCTCCTCTTTAGGTGTATTGCCCAGGTTTCTCTGATACTCATTGTGTTCCAGTCCCTACAAGCACCTACTCTTCTGGCCCTGCAGCTTCTTAAATGAGTGATGCTCCCGCCCTGGGCTGTAATTTCATAGACACTTCGTTGGAGACACAGTGGACTGACTCAGAGAATGGACTCAGGTTCAAGCATTTAATTGTCTGAGTTAGTTCAGACCAGATTACTTAGCAGTTTGGTCTATGATTGCCCAAATACTTCTGCAACCTAATGGAGGCTGTGGTACGGAAATGTTTTTTTCCCATTTTCGACTGGGGTGAGAGGAACACTGCCTCTTCTGAGTGTAGCACAGTTTTGAGCAAATTTAAACTGCTTGCAGAATTCTGAAGTTACTTCTAGCATCAAGCTGATTTTTCAGTCTTTTCAAATACATCAGTGAAACAATCAGTAGCAGGAAATGTTTTTAGGCTTGCCAGATATCAGAATACTTTAGCCTTCTTGTTGATTTCCAGGATCAAATTATTGCTCTGTGACAAAAATTGCGCCACCTTGCGCCCCCCTCCTGAAAAAGACCCTTCCATACTGTTTGTATAAAATGCTGGCAAAGCCTGAATCTCTTTCAAAATTTTTCTTATTTGCATTATATATATAGTTCCTTCTACCCTGTGCAAAGTTTATTTTTGCTCTTTTTTTTTTTTTTGTCTCAAGATCCAATCCTCTGCCAGTTTTCTGGTTTGTGTTTTACCACATGTAAAGGAGTTTAACAGTAAATAATCCACTGATATTCATAAAAACAGTTTCAGAATATGGCTTTATTTCCCTAGGGTGCAAGTCAATATCTCCCAACATCCAAAAATGAAAGGCAGTCAACAGAGAGGAATAACTTATCCTCCCTTGACGCAGGCGTTGTAAATCATAACTGAAATTAAAGACTAAGTCTTGATCACACACTTTTTATATCCATGCTCTACAAGAGAAGAGCAAATCCTTGACATGTAAAGTAGAGCCGAAGTTAGGAAGCTGAAATTCTTTAGTTCCTGTTGGAAGTGTCTTTCTATACTGTTACTCTCTTTGGTCCAGTGGAATCACTTAAGGAACATTTTATAGTTGTACTCCCCAAACTTGTTATCCTGTCTAACTCCCAGATGAAGATTCTAAATACTGCTAGAATCAAAATCTCCTTCTAAATTTAGAGAAAAACACAGCTACTGAAGGGAGACTGAAAAAATGTGGGAATTATAAATTTGATCTAGATCTCATTTACAGTGGTAAAAATCAAGAGGTATTCTCATTTGTGTAATGTACAACTGGTATGGAGCTGGCAGTGGAGGGAGGAACGTAACTGCCTTTCTTATTATTCTTTGTCTCTGGGCTACATTATATAATTCCAAGCAAGAACAAAGCTATGAGCTATATTTATTGATGATGAATCTGAGTCAGTACTTTCTCACACCACTGTAAAAGAGATTTGATTCCAGAGGTGTTGCACTGATCTAAATCCACAGCAAAATCAGATTCAGGTCTCATTTTATCATTTGAAACACTGCTGCATTTGGTCCAGAGATTTCTTGCCTACTTTCAGCATGGTAAAGCATGCCAAAGGTATGCTGATGCCTGTTGCACACTTAGCTAAGCAGCTGTGATTTGGAAAGGAAAAAAACTGGAACAACTGAGTGACAAAGAGTTAGCAACAGTGCTGAGGGGAAAAAAAAAAAAAAAAAAAAAAAAAAAAGAAAAAGAAAAGAGGAAAGGAACAGAAAATAGAGCAGAAAATCAATGAAGGTTAGGCAGAAAAGAATCTTGACAAACCATCAAGAGATGGCGTGAGTTTCACCAAATAGCAAAATGTATGTGCAAGTGGAATAGGACAGTAGGAGATAGAAGCTTGCACCATTTTGCAAAGTGTTTTCTGAACCTATGTGGTGAGTGTGTCTTTGAAGAAATATAATATCATTGCTTGTATTGTCATGCAGTCTCCTTTCGGCTAGATCAAAGAAATCTGCTCTTTGTCCTTGAGTTTTTGACTAAAATCTTGTCGTGGGGCAGAACCACTTGTTAAGGAGCAGGGTTAGTGTCATAACTGAAGAGTCAGGGAGGCGTTACTCTGCTGTTTGTGACCTCCTGTCTCTGCAGCATGAATAAAACAAGCTAGAGGAGAAGAAAATATCCAACTACATAGCCTGGATTTCTCTTTCTAAAGAAAATTACCTGGAAGACTCTGAAATCCTTAATGGGCTGCCTGAAGTTTGACAAAAGATAGATGTCAATTGTCGCTATTAGATAGAATGCATACAAAATAAAAAGGATGAATATCTATATTTGCCTGAGCACAATCCCAGGTCCATTACCTTCAGGAGAAAAATCACACACAGCTTCTGGCCTTTGTAGACTTCAGCAAATAGCTGAAACTACTGTTTCTGTGTTGTTTTGTTGTGGTTATTTTTTAACACATACTCCAATTGCTGAACCTCTAATATGTTTAGATGTTTTCAAAAGACAGTTTGATTATGGGTTCTTTACAGAAATCGTTAGAGAAAAAAATCCAAATATGTCTATCAGCAAAGTCAGCATAGTCACATGCTATGTGTTAGTGAAGTGTATGTATTTCAACATGCCTAGAAATGTTAACTGTGCTCCAGGTATGATCAGTTCATGCTGTTTCAAAACTAATATGCAGGAATTGTGAAGTTTAAATGTAGTGCACTGACAGACTACACTTAACTGACAAGGCTTATTTTTAGAAAATGGAGCTGAGGGGATATTCGGTCTCCATTCACAAAAGCCATTTATTACATTGATAGTTGAACAAAAAGTGACTAACAAATTAATGGTTATACTTTCACTACAAGATATATACAAAAATCCTGCTGAAAGCATATCGACTGCTGATTTGTTTCATGTACCCCAAAACAAAACTTCCCAATACTTCTGTATGACTTGGGAAAACGTCAATTTTTAATTTTTATTTTTCCTAAGACATACGGGTTATATTGAAGGCAATGGAATATATTTCATATATTTTTTGCTTTCTAGACTTACATGTTTTGAAGAACTGGCCAAAGTTTTGGTCATGGGCTTCTTTTCCACACAGAATGAAAACTACCAAACACTGTTTAAATGGAAAGTATTCCAACATCAGCACCCTGCCTGCTCATCACCAGCCACAACCGCCCAAGGCTGATGCCATTATGAACAGAGATGAAATGCTCATATAAATCTTGACTTTCAGCTGCATCCAGGCTTTCTCATTTGAAGTCTAGGACCAAGGACTAGTTTCAGTCTAATTGCTCCAAACATTTCTTGGTTTTGAGAAGTTTCAGGTTGTGACAGTTCTAAACTGCAGGAATCATTTTAAGAAGCCCTTCATTATAAAACTTCAGCATCTGTGAGCCTAGAGGTTCGTTATATTTTCAAACATTCAGAAGCAAAGAGAAGAAAAGCCTGTATGTGAAATTCAAAACGGTCTGGTTACCATGGCAAATATATATATATATGTATTAGCACTCCCGGGGGGGGAAAAAAAAAAATCCATTGATCAGGGTATATGTTATTTTTTATTCTTTAACTTATCTGTGATATTTTGGAACATGTCTTCCTTCCAGCAAAATAGATTGAATTCATAAACACTTAAAGAATTATAAAATAACACCATTTTCTGGCAAAATATTTTTTAAAAAAACTACTTTGTGAGATATATAGAGAGCATTTCAGTATCTCTTCACTAAAAAAAAAAGTATTCCCTATGAAATCTAGAGAATCTGTGGAGTTCATTTAGTTGTGCAGTAACACTATAAATTATGAAGGGAAGTACTGTGGTCTGTAAAAACACAGTGCAACTGCAATTAAAAGCTATGGAGAAAGCTCTTAGATAAATAAAGGAGATATTATTAGATGTATGGCATGGAAAAGGTCAATTGCTTCCTATTTACCTGATAAAATTAAAAGCCAATGCATCTGATTCATGCTGGCATAGTTCCACACTTTTCATGGAGCTGATGGTGGCATAATAAAGATCAGTATTACTTAGTGCATACCATGTTTTTGAAAACCCATCTACAGTACCAAAAAAGCTGAATGGCAACAAGTTTTTGAAAAGATACCTTCTTTTGACTAAACAGAAAGGAACAATTGTAGGAACAATGCAGAGAAAAGGGACATCCTAAAGATGACTGGAGTCCACTATTATTTCCTGTACTATGCACTGCTCAGAACAGCACTGCTAAAACTCCTTGACAGCTGTGATACACCTTTTCAGAAACAATCCTTGCTCTCTCCTTAATAAGTACTTATGAAAAGGAAGAAGAACTCTCAGGAACAGTCAATCTGTTGCTTAGCTAGCATGACAAATAGTGCTCTCATCAGACTCATGCACTTCTAATTTGCCGAAGCTAACATGGATTGCAGAGTTAAAATTGTGAGCAGAATATGGCTCCTCTGTAAGTGCTTTTTAAGGCTCTCTTCTCCTTAATTGCTCACTCTATTGTATATTTCATTAGTTCATAAGCACACTTCATTTTTCATGCAGCTTAGTTTTGAAGCTCAAGAAACTCTAAAACTGAAAAGCATTTTTGTTATTGAACTCCAAGAGGTGCATCGAGTCACTTCCCATAGAATGCATTAGTATTTGGATTATTTTGGTAATGATGAAGGGCATGGCTTATTGTGCTTGAGTTACTTTCTTGGTTTATTTCCTTTTAAAGTGAATTTATAAATCATTAAAGGATCTCTGAATGACAGCCTTGCTTTCTATAGCTATTTACAGAACAGGTAAAAATGTGCAGTTCTTTGCTGCAGCCTTATGCTGAAATATCTTACCCAAAGACAGTATAAAGTGGGGTACTAAATGAAGACATATACACATTTTACATAGCCTTTCAAACATTGTAAAACTGGTGAAGAATTTGTATTTATTAATACCTGCTCCCAATATCACAAGGAGATCATTACCTCTAACCTATACTGAACTCAAATTATCTGATAACTTAATGTATTACAGCAAATAACACATGACATTGATACTTAGAAATGTTAATTTTGTTAAAAACCTTTAACATGTAGGATAAATACTTATGGTACTTCTATTTCTCGGATAATTTAAGTAATGTTGCCCTATGTTCAGGTTCTCTATCACTTCGCATACCTAAGAGCTGTATGATGTTCATGTTGAAATGTTATTTAATTTAGTCTCTCAAAGCCAACATATCCCACAATTATTATTTTTTAAAAACCTATTCAGTTTACAGAGAAATTGTAACATTTTTTTTTTCCTTCATTCTCATCTGATACCTGACAGGAATGGCTTAAGACTCCTCTAAGATCTATTTGCCTTCTTTTGATTTTTGTGTCCTGTCTCAAACTTGATACACATTGTTATTTTCTTTCTTTGTTTCTTTCAGGGGTGGAAAGAGGGTCAGGCAGGGTGAAGTGCTGCCAATGAAACGTTAACCTCTAGCAGCTGCTACCTTAGTGACCTATAGCAAAAGAAAGCAGGTATCCTGAAAATCATTACATTCCTTTATGCCCTTTTCAATTTGCTGAGACAAGAATGATGTTGGCACACAGCACAGTCCTATCCTAAGGTTCTTGCTAAATGGTAGGGTCTTCTGTTACTGGGACAGTTTTATCTACTGCCTCTGCTTGTAGTGCCTCTCTCATGAAAAACAACCTTTATCCTCTGCTTCCAGAGAAAGTAGCCTCAAACTACCTGAAAAAAAAAAAATCCACTTTGCTAAATCTTTTATCCTCTGCCTCTGTATTATGTACCCTTTTTCATCAGAGAAGGGACTGTCACTGGCAAGCTGGAGGAGGGCTGCGCTTGTTTCAGGCGAAGGTTACGCTGGAGCTCTGGAAACCAAACTTGTGGCGTGTTTGGTAGGCTCACTTTTGTAGAACCTTTGCTAGTAGATCTAAGGAACAGGAAGATGTTAGATGATGAAAGGAGTTCAGCAGATACTGCAGATGATACCAATGTTAGAGTTTTGTTCTAGTGTGAGAATGTGCCAAATCCGAGAAGGCACGTTATTGCTCAGTGACTTACTCCTGGCTTGAAATATCTCAGTCAATATGAAACTTGGACGTGTATGCTTCATTTATTGTCCTGCTACTGGAAATTAAGCTTTGTTATGCATAGTCAAACCGTTACAGCAAACCATGCTTGCCTTTTCTAACTAGGGGTTTCAGGGCCCTTGATACTGCCAAGGACCTGAATGAATGACCTTTCTTGCCTCCTTGAAGTATGCCATGGCCCAGGACCCCACTGGGATTGTCAGCTCTTGCTCCAGTGATGCCATAGAAGGGCTATTCTCAAGCTCCCCACAACCATGCCCAACCATGTGCCCCTCCAAGCTGGGTCCACATGCTGACCGATTTCCGGCTCATGGAAGTGCTCAATGCTTGGGCTTGGGGCTGTTCCTTGTGGTCCCTCTGATCTTCCCAGCATCTTCACGGCAGAAACCTCCAGCTAGAGCCCTGGCTGTGGCACCCTAGGCAACCACCCTTAGGAGCCCCTACTGCTCCCAACAGAAAGCAGTGAACATTCAACATCTGCAGTTATCTCACACGAAATTGGCCCAGAAGACCAATTCTGGTCTTGCTCATCTCTGGTAATTATATTTTGCAATGGCCTTACATCCTCACAAGAGTAGGTTTGCAGGTATGTCTTTATGTTGTCTGCGAAAGATAGGTAGTAAAAGTTAAAGATCTTCCATTGAACAGCTGTTGTGAAACCTTGAGCTGCTATAAAATATTTCTTCAAGAAGCTGATCATGCTTTACAGAGAAATAACAGAGGAATGACTACATGTGGAAGATAAAGTTAAATGATGTGGTATTCATATCATCATAGATTTCTAAAAAGACCATAATTTTAGAGGTGATGAAATTGGCACTATATTTTCATTGATTTGCTGTATCTGTTCTGGTTCTAAGTGGCATATAGAAAATATCTTTTACCAAAGGCGATTAAATGTCTATCATTGCTGAAGTTGTTTCGCATCCACTTAATGGACCTAGACTAGCCAAGAAGAGCATCAAAATCACTAGAGGTATTTTGGTTAAGAATTACTGAGAACTTAATTTCTTAGTAATTGCTTGGACTTTCTTGTCTAAAATTTCAGAATGGTGAATTCTGTATTTTGTCTCCTAAACCACTGATTCAAAAGTTTTTAATTAAAAAAAAATAAATCAGAACAATTCTGAAATAATTTTGTTGCTTATGCTTCTTCTCAAAACAATGATTAATGATAGTATTATTAATGACTTCTCCTCTTCCAAGCCTAAGAATGCATTCCCTTGATTAAAACACACTCCTATGTACTCGAAGAATTCTGGGCAAAAAACACTTCTGTGTAAAATTTATTCGAAGTATTTTAAATTCCTGCCCTGTTTCTAATGATGAAAAACTGCAGTGTTACATATTGTGACAAAGACATAGGATGAAGGATAATTACAGAATGTATTACTACCATTCATGTGTGAAATCTTCTAGGCTGGAAAAATGCATGCTTTTAGATAGTAAAAGAGACACCAGCTAAATGGATAACCTTGATGCACAGAAAAATTCTGAACACGTCTGGTTCTTCACCAGGTATTCATCTGAGAATGCCCCTGTGTACCACACTGTTTTTCATTCTGTTTGGGTTTTTGCTTTTTCAGCACAATGATACTCTTTTAAGAAGAAATACACTAAAGGACAAGTTATTGTTGAAAAAAAATAATTCTTAGCTAATATATTTTTAAGTAGGTGGTTTTTAGGCAATTTTTATTATACAAGTCCTGAATTCTTTGCTAAACTGTGTATTTTACCTTGTCAAGGAAACATTTTATTTTATTTACTTGGCTAACATTCATATATGAATACTTAGATGATTTAAAATGCATATGTGTACAATTAATTCAGTGATGACATTTCAATTGAAATTGACAGTTCACTTGAAACTGAATTTCTTGTGCACAAAGAGATAATTTAGGAAAGAATATTCACTTAAGGTACACAGATTTTTGAAACAAAAATAGACCCACTATTATTCAGCAAAAAAGCAAAGCCAAAACCCCACTACCTCACTCACTCAAAGAAACAAATCAGTTTTCAGATAAACATTTTTTTTTGGCGTTAGAAACTGCTGGAAATCAAGAGGTCTGTCAGCTACTCTCATGAAAACATTTTGTAAGTAAAAAGTATTTTAAAAATTAAAAATCGAGATCAAATAATTAAAAATGTGAGCAAAAGAAAAAGTATGACATTTTCATAGAGCTGATCTACAATGAAGCAAAATTTTTGAGTTACTTGATGTCCATATTATAAACCACAACAGCCTAAAGTGCTTTTTTCTTTTCTCATGGGTATCATGTTTAAGTTTATTTCACTGATCTTTGATTACCCCTAGTTATAAGATCAGTCACTGCTTATATTCCAGTGGTGATGCCAGAAGTGACAATAGGTTTCTCTCACAACAGCTTCTCGTATTCTTCCATGCTCTATCACGTGTGTACCTTCCTGGTCAGGCTGTAACTGAAGTGGTTCTCAGCACTGTCTGCTTCTGATGGTTAGGAGAGGAAGACAAAGAGAAGGATGGGACAAAACATCCACACAATATTTTGGAATTATAGCAAGGAAACTTTATACTTAATTTGATTTTTAAAAAAAATATTTGATATTTATTTCACTCCATTCTGTGTGCAGAGCCAAGACACTAAGAAGTTTAAATTAATATGAGTGAGTTTATGAGGGACCAACACACTTTATAATAACCTATTCTGAGCAGGGATGTTCTTTTCTGCTTAAATGACTCTATCTAATTTCCTACCTAAATATTAAACAGATGAGTTCTCAGGGAAAGAAAGTATTAACCCCGGCTTGGTGAGACTCAGAAGACAAAAGATTTAGAATAGGAACTTGTGTGGTTGAGGTCAGTCCTTGGAATGAGTCTCTTTTTCCATCTAACTGTGGTGAGACCCTAAGGAGACCAAACTTTGCAAAAACCACACCTATTGTGCAGAACCACCAGGCTCAACATATGAGTTTTTTCAAAGGCTGCTTGGCTGATCTGGAGCAAGTTACTGAATCACAAATACGGTTTAGTCCACTGTGACCTTTTCTTACAGTTAGGGCAGTTCAGTGGGGCCTTTGCAAATGTGGGGGTTGTGTTATTCCTACCGGTTTTCTGTCAACAGAATGTTTTTAAACTACAGAGCAGCATACAATTATAGTTTATTCCATCTGTCTTCCTCTTTGCTTTGGAAGATTTTTTGAGAAATAAATCTTTTAAAGATCCTGTTTGAAACAATCTGTTAGTCAGTTAATATAAATAGGAATGGAAATTATATTACTGTAGTATTTTTTTGAATAGTATAAGTGTTTCATAAAACCTCTGAATTCCCAAGGTTTTTTACTAATTTTATTTCAGCTTTATTGGCAACAAAGTTGCATGCATATGCAACACCTTTTCCTCTTGCCCCCAAGGAACAAAAGCTGTTAAAAAAACTATGAAGAAAGCTTTATGACTTAAATCTGTTGTGTTTCTCCTACAGTTACACTGGCAAAATACTCTATAATAATAAAATTAGTTAATGAGGAGTTTCATAGATTTAGCATACCAAAAATGCCTTGGTATATCATGTAAAACAGAATTGTGCATTGTTGAAGCAAATAAAGCAAAAAATTCAGAGTACATATTTGATCAAGTGTATTTGAAAACACAAAGAAGTGTGAAATAATCATAGTCTGCATCTACCTACCAACTGCTTGGAGTATAAGTTATAATCAGTTGTAACTAAAACCACTGGCAAACTCGTATTTTAAATTGAGCTGCAGGAGAAGGATAAACAACGGATAGGAGTATGTCATTTAAGAGTAAAAGTTATATTCAGAGAAGCAAAGGTAGCGGGGAGGGGAGAACTTCAGTATAGCTGATTATGAATTACTGGAATTTGACAAGATATTCCAGTCAGTTCTCAGGGCAAGATGAAATCTTGTCCCTCATGTCAATGGTTTCAATGTGGTCAAAATTTCTAACCCAGTATCATATTTGATATGATTGAAATAAGCATTTGCATTTAAGAAGTTTTAAGATGTACCTAATTTTTAAATTGAAGTACTTTAGAGAAGTACTTTCTATTTCTCTAATGGGAAGAGAAACATCTAGTTGATTGATGCTTCCTAAAAGTATATTCAGAATGGCAGTTTCTTTAGTCAGAGGAGAATTTAGACTGATCTTCAACAGGGACAGAGATTAGAAAATGCTGTGGCTTAAACTCCAATTTACGATTTGGGGCTGGTCTGTAGTCAAGGCTTTCCATAAAGGAGAGGTAGGAATAAAATATATAGCCTCTACCATTTAGGAATTCCCAAGCAATTACCAGGTAGCACCTTTGACATTGTGCATCTACAAAACATTCTTCACCCTACCTCCTTACAAGAGGGTTGAGTCTGATATCATCCGGCTCTTTGAAACTCATACAACAAAAGAAAGGAGAATCAACGGGATGAAGCAAGAGTCCCTTCTTGCCCTCTCCAGTAGGATCCTTTGTATTCATACTGACTCAAAACACGTGCATCACTGAGTAGGCACTAGAAACACTGAATTGTATTTTAATTTTGACATTTTAGAAAAGAAATGTTTGCCATAGTTTGATGTATTCATTACTGGGACAGCAACCCAGTTATCTCATTGAGTTGACTTCCGTTTACAAATCTGAGAGAATGATATTGTTTCATACAGACCCTGTTGTGGCAGCCATGTAGCAGAAATTTTGAAGTTCTTGAAAAGATAAGTGTGTTGCTTTAGTTACAAATGTTATAATTCACATTGCAGACACAACACCTCAATGCCTGTGGTTCCAACCTCTCAAGTCACTTCACGAGAAGTCAGATGGTCTGGTTCAATTTCTTTGATGTATATACAACTCAACAAGGCTCAGCTCTATTTAAGAGTGAATTTCCCTTTGCGTCTGCTGTTAAAAGCTCAGAAGAATTTTTGCCTTCTGACTAGACACTCTGAGACAAATGGCTATGAGCTGAGGAAAGTTTTGTGTCCTAGTTTGAGTTAGAACAAAACTAATTTTATTCAGTGACTTTACTTTTCAGACAAGTCTGAACTAACTGCATTTTCTAAACTTAATGATGTATTTTCACAGTGTCTGCTTCTAGCAGAGATAGTTCTCGATGTTTAGAGTTAACTACCAAGGATTGGTGTGCAGACCAAGGTCACTGATAAATCTCATGTACCCCATTGGGGGTGTAGAAAGTAAAAGGCAGCACCTGTGGGGAGGAGCAGGCAGGACAGGTGACACTAAAATAATCAACGGGTTATTCCATCCCATATATGTCATATTGAGTATAAACCTAAGGGATCACAAGGGTCAAACTCTTTTTCTTCAGTGACTGGCATCTGAGGAGGACTCTGTCCATTCTGCCTTCTATCTTGTTCCATATGTTCCTGAATCCAGAATCCAGCTCCTGAATTTGGTTCCTGCCTGCTGCTGAATCCAGTCTGGGACTTCCCCAGCACCTGCTCCACAGCGTCAGTGGTGACAGTGATGTCATTGCCATCAAGGGCAGTTGGGTTCAATACTGGTTTTGTATATATTTGTATATATTCCATTTTATTATTTTCAATGAAGCTATTTTAGTTTTCTAATGCATAAGTCTTTCTCTCCCTTATTCCTTTTCCCTTCTACTTTGGGAAGGGAGAGGGGTTAACAGAGACCGTCTCTTATAGGTCTAGTATAGGCCCTGAACCTAAACCTTGAAATTGTGTTACTTTTTCCCAGGAAATACAATGACTGTTTCAGATGTTCACTTCCATAGAAAAATCTCGGCAAGCTGTTCTTCTGCAGAACTATGCCTGATTCCATTTGTTTTTGTCAGGCATTTAATGTATCCATGCAATGATATAAGTGATTTTTTAAATAAAATCACATTTCTGCATATGCAAGATTATGTGAGGCTGTGGTAAAATCAGGTATCTGAGCTAGATTAGACACGGGGGTAAGTTTAGTAATGGCAGTAAAAGAGCCCTGTAGCCTAATTGCCATTGACTCTTGGTGTTAAAACATCACCTAGAAAACTAAATTGCATAGCAATCGTCAAGAAGTGGAAAATCTGTCTGTCCATGTGATTCTTTTTGAAGGGATAGGGAAAACATGTAATCTGAGTACCCCAGAAGACTCAAAGCCCCCATAACACAATTCCAGAAAGAAAATCAGCTTTTTTGACCAGATTTAAAGAGGAAAAGGCTGCAAACAAGATGGACACTTGAGAAAGTGCGAAGAGGAAATGAGATATGTTAGTAAAGAAGGGAAATGAGGGAAAGCTTCTATAAATAGGAAATATTAATATTAGGAGAATACTGAGAAGAATGTGAAACAGGAGAAGTAATCTGACAGAATAAATGAGAGCACCTATCAGCTTCACATTGTTCTCTCTTTTTCCAGCTATGATTCCTTATCATCCTTGGTATGTCTCACCTCAGTCCCCATCTCTGATGCAAGTGTCAAGATGTAAGGCCCTGGTATCAACTAAAATAGGTAAGCTCTTCTGCTCACCTTCCGCATGGCAACTAGGATTTGTCTATTACCCGTTCCCTATTTCTTTTCCCGTTAGTCAAGACCTCAGTCATCTCTGCCATTTGCTCTCAGGACAAGATACAATAGTCTAGGAGGAAGGAATATATATGCTCAGAATGACTCCGACCTCCATGGGAATGAGAATTAAGGTGGTTTGGGCATTTTAGCTTAATTGTTTCAACTTTTAAAAGCTTTGAATACAAAATATCAAAGTAACTCTTCACTGCCTTGTATTTAGAAGTTAAATTGCACTGCCACAACAGAAAATACTGGGAAAAAATAATTCTGTAATACTGAATTATTTTGGTTACCATAAGAGTCTTCTAATCCGCAAAGTGATCACAGCAAATCGAAAACATGGGCGTTTATAGGTATGTTTCACAAAAATATAACAATGACTGAAGTGATATGATCAATATTTTTAGAAAAAGAAATAAGCAAGCAAACAATACTATTCTGCCTTCCTTCTCTTTTCTGTATGCTGTAACTAATGCATACAGTGTTTTTAACTAAGACAGATATTTCTGATATAAATTTGTAAATGAGGAGCAAGCTTGATTTATGGAGGAATTCTTTAATGTTCTGTATTTGCATTCTGTTTCTTCTTTGTAAGTTAGTTTTGGAATGAAGCACACATAACTTTTATGTTATGGTTGTTCAGCCTTGTTGCTGGACGGCTAATGTGCTAAAAAATCCCCACTATATCATTGTTATTAATTAGGGTAGCTGTGAACTTGCCTTTCAAAAGCTATTAAGTGCAAATGGTTAGCCACATAAAAATATAAATGTGCAGTGAAGTCCTTCAGCAGAATAATGCCATGAAAGTATTAATACAAAGTAATTAAATCTTCATTGTAAGGAATCTACTTTATCAAGTGATGAAACTAATTCATGGGATAAAAACATAAAGAATGAAAAATACTATGTCAATTGACAACAAACCCAACCCTTATGGCTTATAAAATTAAGAGGGTCAGAACTGTATATTTACAAATTTATTCATCAAGAAGATGAAGAAATACAGTAGTTTATGTGAAGTGATCTGTATTTAGCAGTCTCCATTGTGAATTCTCAGGGTTTTTCATAGCATTAAAAAATATGGCAGACATGATCTAACTAACCCCTTACATGAAATTTTCTCAGATGCATGTACCTTTTACAGACACACAGAGCATTGTAAAATATTAATGGAAATATTCCAGCTGTGCAAACAAACTTAAGAATTTATCCAAAGCTTATAATTTCAGAGATTTAATTCAGAAATCCATCCTTAATGAGAACATACTTATACATGTGCTTAACTCAAATTATTTGTCTAAGTGCTTTTCTGAAGAAAAAAAAAAATCTTCATAGACACTTAAATGCATTTCTGATTTATAGCCTTAGATTTTAAGAGGCAAGGTTTATCACGTGCACTCATTTTATACAACAGCTCCTTGAATACTAGCCTGCCTTCAGGCGCTCCTAGGACACCAGTAGACAAATAATATGTATGTATGTATGTATTAAAGCAAGTGATTATGTTAATCAGGGATTTATTATTTTTTTTTTTTTGTCTACATACCCTTGGAACAAGAAATATCAGGGTAAGTTTGTGGTACTCATCTGAATTTTGTTCTGTTTGGAATTTGAAAGGAGATGAAGATTTTTTAATATAGCTACAGAGAATTCCTGGAATTGTAAGTGAACTTTTAAGTCACTGTGGCTGTAAAAAAATTATAGGAAAATGTATTACTGATGAAGATGTCACACTCAATTAAATGTGAATTAAATTTGTTGTAGTTGTAACACACTGTAGCTAATATGAGATGAAATTAAGAAAGAGCTATGCATCAGAGAAAGATGTTTAAAACAAGAGGTTTAAGTACAATAACAATAGAATGAAAAAGACCTGACAACTATAAAAAAGAAAATAAATTCTTACTCAAAAAGGCTCAGGAATGAAAACTGTCTCTGAGAAAGTTGCACTGAAAAGGCACAACCATTTATGGGATTAAAATACAGCTAAGGTCATTTAACATTAGCTGTTTGCCAAGAATCCAGTATAAACTAAGCTACCCTAAGCACTTCTGGCACAGATATTATACAGCTAACTTATATTGAACTATTACAGATGAATATCTCCCCTTCTTCCCTTAACATGACCTCTTGAATTCGGTTTTCATCTGGTTAGAGTACAACACATTTCCATCAATCTTACGCTAAAAGAAAGGTCATCTCTCAGGGTGGCCAGGGCTCTGCAGGGGAGGCACTTCTATGCATATTCTGATTCTTTAGTTGTACTCCCTGTGCAATCTTCTAGTTGTACTCTCTGTTCAATTTTTCAAGCCAAACTGGTGTTTTTCAAGTCCTCACTGGGAAAGGAAACAACAGGCAGATAAAGTTGCTGTAAACTCTACTTCAGCAGATTTCCAGACCACACATCTACCCCTGGATATGTGCCAGTAGAAGCTAACAAACATTTTGACTAAAGGCAAGCAATAGAGTTGTAAAGATAAACTCCTGAAAAGTTGTTTAGGAAAGTTTTAACCTCTATTACTTTAAATAAGGAGAAGTAGCAGTTTTTCTGAACTCTTTCTTTCTCTTAATGATTAAGCGTGATGTTGGCCCATTTGTAGAAAATACTTCTGATGATCATATTGGAGGTTCATGATCAACATATTCCACCCACCTTGTTAAGCAAAATCAAACCACTGGAGTAAATGTGGTTTCTAGTTGGCTGCTCTGGTTGCTGCAATTATGAAACTTACTAAATCTCGGAGCAGTTTGAATTATATTTGAATCAATGAATTGGACACACAAACATTTAACTAATCTCTTACAGATGCTGGGATGCTATTTCAGCAACATATAATAATGACACAGCAGTGGGTTTCCTTTCTTGCACAGAATTTAAATTCATTATATCTTGACCAGATTTTCATAATAAAAAAAATTCAAATGTATAGAACCTACCTCCTTTCTCCTATTAATTGCATCAATTCCTTTCAGGGCATGCAAAAATATGACACATTTCTACAAGAAGCATGTGCTTCTTTAAGAAATGCCTTAGTATTAATACTGCTTCTACCACATTATCAGGGAAGAAGTAACTGCATTTGCATAATAATTGTATTTAGGAATGCAATCCCAAATAAAAGTTGGTGCATAAATTAATAGTGTGCAATAAATCCAGAGGCTTATACAAATTCTTTTTACAGGACTTTTCACTTTGATTATGTTTTCTCATTTTTGTTATAAAAAAAAAAATCATTCCTCTCATGGTTTTTGTTTCTAGGTGTTGGTGTTTGGTTTGTTGTTATTCGTTGTTGCTGTTGTTTGTTTATTGTTTGTTTTCTTTGCTTTTTTTTCCTGCTCATGGTTTTTGTTTGGTTTTGCTGTTTTTTAAAAACAGCTGACTGGCTTTTTGGAGTGAAGTAGTTAGAGTTCAATGACATGCTGCACGAAAACCAGAACACAGTGAATTTACAAATTATTTGTACTGTATGAATGGAGACATGGATAGTTTTAACCAGAAATGTATAGAAATGTCTCAGATACATTTTTTTTGGTCAGTCAAGATTAAAATGAAAGAAAATAAATCTGCAGGGACGATTGCTAAAGTTTCAATTAGAAATAGGACTGGTAATAAGGGTAGATTTTTATTTTTTTTTTGCCTGGTAGATTAAAACTAGTTTTGTTTTGACTGAAATGAGATATTGTATTTTGAAAAGTTGGATAAGACGAAAAAGGAAGAAATATATAGTTTGCAGTAAACCTGGAAAATGCTATTGAAGTATTTAATTCATTTTGTGTTTGCATAAAAATCTTTATTCTTTTAAATAACAGGTCAATTAGAGTTTTCATTTTGAAATATAGTTATCTTTAAGAACTGGTGAAAACCAATATTTGATGTTTTGGAAATTTTCACCCGACAATTTTGGCCTGCATTTTTTGCAAGATTCAACTTAATTTAGAGAATAGCTGTAGGCTCTTCAGAGATATATTTTGGAGTAAATCTGCTGCTCATCAAAAAGCAATCATTCAACTTTGTTTAGAAAAAACATTGATGATAAGGGTTCACAATTCCTCATGAAGAAAATGAGTATTCATTTAAAGCACTTGCAAAAGCTGTAGCTTATAAAACTGAAATCATGGCTGGAAAAGTAATTTTAGCTTCAAAACTACTTATTTTAATCTATTCTAGAGTATGCATCTGGTCTAACCAATAAAGCAGGCTCAAAAGAGAATTATACTAAATGAAACTGAAACACATGGAAACCTCCAAGTCCAATTCTCTGCTTACCCTGGTTATAAACAATTTAATTCAAAATGCACTTAAATACAGGGAAAATCCAGAAGCATGCCTATCCACATACCATTTAACAATTGGAAAATACCTTTTGGCAAAGTATAAGGAGTGTTTGGAGCCAGAAAATAAACAGTTTTTCACTGAGCTGAACTACTCTCCAGTATTGAACAGAAGCCATAAATGTACCTTTCTTCCACTGTCACTGCTGTATGACAAACTTAATAGTGATGCAGCTAGCTAACTAGCTAGCTAGCTAACCAATTAGTTAATTAACTATTCTTAGTCTCAGTGTAGAGATGACATGTCTTTCAGTCTTCATTCAAAACCAGAAAATTTAGGAGATCAAGAAAGGGTAATGTTTCTTATAGGTCGAAGTAAACACAAACCCCAAAATGTTACACTCTGTTAAAAAATTGTCCTGGTTTGAGTTAGAACAAAACTAATTCTGTTCAGTCACCTCAGTCTCTTCTCCTAACTAACTGTACTTTCTGAAGTTA
>VWZK01021146.1:322607-367927 GCA_013396935.1 Baryphthengus martii | reverse complement strand
GGCTGCCGAGCCCCGGGGCAGCCCGGCTATAAGGGGAGGGCGCGGAGGCGGAGACCGGGCCGCGCAGGGAGCGCGGTGCCTGGGAAACTCCGGCTGCGCCTCCCCTCTGAACGTGGGCTCAAGCCAAAGGGAAGCGAGAAATCCCCTCGCACGGGGAAGAAGTCCCTGTCGAGGGGGGGTGGCTGGCCCCGGTGGTGGCTTCTGCTCCGGGTTGATCCCTGCAGAGGAGCGATGCCCCAGCGTCGGGTCCTTACAGACCGGTGGATGGGGGGCCATCCTGGCCTCACTGCCTCGAGGGTTTGTAGATATGATGTGTCGCATTGCAGGCTTGGAAACCCACTGCTAGAGATGGAGCAGGTGCCTCCAAAAGCTCTGCTCTCAGAGGAGGGCATTGCTGCAGGTGGGCTGGCAGGGAGGAGGTGTTGGGGTCCTGCATCTCGCCTGAGAGCACAGCCTGACACATTGGGGTCCTGCATCGTGCCCAGGGTGAAGTGCCTTCCCCAGAGCAGGACTCATGGCACTCCCAGAAGACACACAGATCATCAAGCACCTACAGTGTAGCAGGTTGAGTTCCCACCTAGAGCCTGGGAGATACAGGCTTCCTTCCCCACCCCAAAGCCTCTGAACCTGTATCTTCCGCTTCCAGAATGGACACATCTTTCTGATTTCCGTAATGGCACCCTTGGCCATAGAGGTGTGGTGAGCCCATTATGCTGGGAGAGCATGTCTGCAGGGGATTACTTGAAGACAGCCAGAGGATACCAGGTGACAGCAGTGGCTGTGGAGGGCCATTGCAAAGGGTCCGTGAATGCTGCTAGGGCTGTGCTGGCCCTTATTTAGATAGTGGAGCATCTTCTGCACCCACTTCGGTGAGATCTGGGCTGAACTAGTTGCCCTGCAGATGGAAAATCAAAATATTGTGGTCCTGAGGAGCCTACCTCCTCTCTCTCTTCTTTGAAAGCTGCTGTGGGGCAGGGAGTGGGGCAGGCAGCAAGTCCCAGTGTCTGGTTACTGGGCCTGAGATGATTTCTGCTTTGAATCTGATAGCTGTGGTCTAATGCAAAAAAAATCTTCCAGAAACTTAAAGCCGAGTGTGAACCACGAGGTTTCATGGTACTGCTGATGCCCACACTCACCACCTGTGTGGCTCACAACTTTTAGGGGGGCTATGCAAGCCCAGCATGGGGGCATCTCCCAGCAGCCGAAGTGGTCTAGGGCCAACATTTGTGCTGGAAGGAGGTGCCTGGCTTAGGGGACACTGTGCTTTTCCTGGTCTGTGCCTTTTGGCAGGCATCCTGCTCACTGGGGCTGCAGCTTTCCTCTCTGGGACTTTCTCCCACAAAAGACCATGATTGCAGGGAGAAACCCCTCCCTGCTCCCCCCCCAACAACATCTGCCAAAACAGGAAGCAGAAATAGAAGGGCCGCCCAGATGGAGAAACCCATGATCTCCAGCCTTTTGAAAACATTAATTCATGTCGGGCTGAGCTGGGTGGAGGGTCCTCCTCTGGGATTGCCCCAGGGTTGGGTCCCCTCACTGCTTGGCAACTGATGGCCAGAAACAACCATCATCATGGGACAGAAATGGTGAGTGCCATGTCAGTCTGAAAATCACTGGAAACTTGAAACTGTGTGAGATTTGACCCTGAAGTGCAGTAACTTTGTTCTTCATTGCCTCCTCCAAGAGCAATGTTACGAGGAGAAACAAGGTTTGTCATCTGCAGTTACAGTTGGTTTTGGGGCAGCACAGTGCAGCTGGAGGTGAGCTTGACGCTGCTTCCAATGATTTTTTTGTGCAGGAGACAAAGGGAAGTGATTCCTGTGAGGCACTGGGGAAGATGGTGTAGCCTTAGGGTTGCACATTCATGTAGCTCTGGGCATGGCTGGGCAGGCAGCGTTCGTGGCTGGCTGAAAGCAGAGGATGCTGTTCTGGATTCAGGGAGGACATCAGAGCAGGTTCACTTCTCATCTCCTTGGTTATGTGATCTCTGCAGGATACAGGGGTGTCTGTCCCCAGGTGTGCTGTGAATCTGCAGTGGGAAGTGGCTCAATAACATGTCTCAGACCCACTGAAATCTCTCTTTAAACATTCAGGAGGTCTTTGCACCAGGCTCAGCAGCAGTGCTACTGTTTTAGGAGACCAGTGTCTCATGCCCAGCTTACCACGGGAGACTTTGACTGTAGGAGACCCCTGCATCAAGTGATGTGGGAAAACCGAAGGGAATCTGATGCTCAGGTGGTGTTAGCAAATGTAACTGCAAATCTACAGCCATCCTTGGTCATTTTCTTGGATAAATGTCTGTACAGAATTATTTATGTGGGATCCAAAGTAGATTCACATAATGGAATCTATTACTGGGCCTCATCTTTAGCTACTGTTTAGTGGGGTCAGGACAATTCTTCCAGCAGACAGGAGAACAAGAAACATCTTGTAATTAGGTCTTAAATTAAAAACCTAGAGCTTAGGTGTCACCCTCCATATGCCCTTATTTACCCAACCCAAACCTATCACTGCACTTTGACCTCCTGCTGATACAGCAGCACAACATTGCCCATCCGTGTAGCCTGATTTTTGGGACAGGCATCTTGTATTTAATTATGTAAGATTGGGTAGTGGCTAACCAAGTTATACCAGGCTGCACATCTTCTAGTGTTGCATGGGAATTTTTCTGTAACTACTCAGAATGTTTTGCATAGGGCTATGCTGACATTCTGTGTTTATGCTGCCTAAGAAGTGATCTTAAGTCTGTGATTTTGAGAAATCCAGGGGTTTATGCTTAGCTTCCATAATATACACAGGTGCTGGTTTTGGCTGGGCTAGAGTTAATTTTCATTTGAGTACCGCATATAGGGCTGTGTTTTGGATTTGTGCTGGAAACAGTGTTGATAACATAGGGGTGTTTTTGCTATGCTGAGCAGAGCTTACATAGAGGCCAGGCCTATTCTGCTTCTCACACCACCCCACTAGCAATTAGGCTGGGAGTGCACAAGAAATTGGGAGGGGACACAGCTGAGACAACTGACCCCAACTGACCAAAGGGACATTCCATACCATATGATGTCATGCTCAGCATATAAAGCTGGGGGAAGAAGAAGGAAAGGGGAGGATGTTCAGAGCGATGATGTTTGTCTTCCCAAGTAACCGTTACACTTGATGGAGCCCTGCTTTCCTGAACACCTGCTTGCTGATGGAAAGTGGTGAATGAATTCTTTCTTTTGCTTTGTTTGTGTGTGCAGCTTTTGCTTTACCTATTAAACTGTCTTTATCTCAACCCATGAATTTTCTTGCTTTTACTCTTCCAATTCTTTCCCTCATTCCACTGGGGGAAGTGAGCAAGTGACTGTTTGGGGCTCAGTTGACTACTGGGGTTAAACCACAGCAACACACTGTATTTCTCTGCTGCAACCTATACTTAAAAGCAAGATGTACTTCAGAGATTTGTAAGTTAATTTCGCATATCCTTCCTTAAGTTTGAACAGCACTTTGTATGGGATTGTTTACCTCTTTGATATTGAGCATTGAAGATTTTCTCACTGGCAGTCCTAATATCCAAATTTAACTGGGCATGAATCTACAAAAGGGACATCCCTCTACTAAAAGAAAAAGTTGTGGATCCTTTGCACTAGACAATGAAACATTTGTCTTACTTGTATAAATGAAGAGACTATAAACAAGAGGTATTGATAAGGATACTATTTTTGAAATGAAGTTTTAATTTCTCTTCTCAGTATGCTTGAAGAGCTGTTATGCTTTGTTGCCAGATAAAAGTGTGTCAAGAAGCAGATTTTTATGAGGATAAAGGTTTTCTTCCTGGAATCCATTGTTTCAATACGCTTATTCATTGAATGGTATTTGAAATTTTCGTTCAAGCTTGTTTTAATCACCTTTATTACCAGACAGAGGAACTACTAGTTTTCCTGTGGGACTTTCCATGAGCTTAACTCCTTTGTCCTAAGTAATTTCTGATGTGCATGTTTGAGTGATAGAAAAACAGCAGCTCTGAGTGCAGGTGGATGGCAGCAACCCTCTGAGTGAGCAGGTAACACCCTGTCACCTTCTGCTGGGGATTTGGGGAACATCTCCTGGAGCTGGTGGGGCACACAACCCCACCTGACTGAAGTAGAGCTTGAGAGAGTCAGAAATTGCTCTCAGTGTGGAGTTGTACTGGAAAAATAGGATCAGGTTATGTCCAGCAGCTTTTCCACGTGGGATGAAGGATGGGGTATGCAGCAGCTCAGTGAGGGGGATGGACAAGGATGCCACTGTGGCAGCTCACCTTCCTGCAGTGCTGGGGGAGGCACATGGAGGAGCATGTGATGGGAACCTCATCTGCTGTACCCTGAGCTGCTCGTAGCTGGTTGCTTCACTGCTCCTCTGCACAGAAATACCTTTTTTCATTTTGCTCACTGTGAGATATTTTAATAGAAGTGTGAGTATGTGCAAACAGGGGTAACAGGATAATTTGGGGTACTTGTTAAGGTGTGGGGTAAAAGACCCAGAGGTCACACCAGCCACATTTATCTCTCTCCAGAAGTTTATAAAGTTTGGGGTCAGTGAAAGGGCTGAAATTTTGAGTTCTGAAGACTGAGTCAGATCTGCAGGCCAGAGCAATGACAGCCAGGTCACGAAGGGCCCCAATTCCTCTTCCTAAGTGGAGGGACATGGCAGGTCAGTAAGCTATGCTGGCTCAAAAGACACTGCCACCGCTCAGTAGCTCAGCCAAAGTAGCTAGTGGGAGGTCTAGAGGAGATGGATCGAGCTCTCAAGACTGTTTTTCGTTTTAGCTCAGATCACTCAGGTCACAAAAGGATTGCTTTGATGATGTGCTCACCAAAATACATTACTTCTGATTGATTGAGGTGTCTTCCTCTTCAGTATTCATGATGACTGCAAGTAATGAAAATAAGAGCTTTTTTTTCCTTCATCAGTGACCAAAGTCAGAAAGCTGTGATGATATACCCAAATATTTGCCTTATAGCATAGGAACAGGGTAGTTGTGAGTGGCAGGACCAAGGAAATGGGAGGTGAGGGGACCTGAGTTCACCATGCACATTGTGTCACACTATCAACCACTGTGGGAAAAGTTCCTGCGACACATGGTGACTGCTTCATGTAAAGGAAAGCTTTAAGTGAAGTAGCTAGTGGTGAGTAGGAAGTAGGTAGTGGTGAGTAAAGATGGAGGACCCAGTACTTCTCCCAGACAATATCCAAAATCACTAGGAAGAAGTTTTGCTTCCTCTTTCAGTTTCTCTATGAGTCAATGAACTGAGAACCTCCTATGCTGCAGCTCCTTGGACTTCTAGGTGTCTCAGGGCCCAGCCTCAATGGGTGAGTGGAGATCACATCCTGGGATGCAAGTCTGAAATTTTTCAGGCTAACAGGACTGTTGTTTTTATCCAGTCTGAGACACTTACTGTGAGATGACAGGACATAAGCTCTCATTTTTCCTATTTCACGAACTACTTTCCTGGCCCAAATTTAATTCCACTTGAGCCCCACAACCCTTGAAAATTATGCATTTGCAACAAATTCTTTGTCTGTAGACATGTGCTAAGTACAATACCACTTGGCTTTCAAAATGGTCACAGAAACACACTAAAGGACAGATCTCTGCTGTCTTTGAAGCCTACTAAGTTCTTCTAAAGAAATACTTGTGCAGGTCATGTTTTGTGATAGGTGAGGAATAGACTCTTGTCTCACATCTGTAATAGCCCAGTCTGAGGTTAAAAGGAACCATCAAGCTGGCCCATAACAGTAATATCTTACTGGCCAAAAGAAACACCTAAACTCAACACCTTAATACCAAACAGTATGGAATATTTTTTAAGTGTAGAAGGACTCACCTAAACTGGTGTTCTCATATCCAAAAAGTTCCTTTACTCCTTCTTGTCCTTTCCAACATGGACCCTCTTGCTACAGGCAAATGTCTGTCCTTGTGAGAAGATTGATCTGCTCATATTTTGCTGAATCTAGATGTGAAAGCCAAGCAGGATGCAACATTCACCAACCATGTTCAGCAACAGCCAGTGCAGCATATCTTCATCCTTCTGTCAGGGTTCTGTCTTCCTTCTCTTCCTCCTCAAACGGTGAATACCTGTTTTTACCCAAGTCTGTTTGAGGGAAGTTGGTGTTGCAGGTTTGACCCACAGCAAAGCTGTGATTTGGTAGCTTCAGAAGTGAACCCCTTTTGAGAACTTTACTACCAGCAGTACAAACCTCACATGGTGATAGTATTGCTGTCTCCAGCTGCATCTGAACAAACCAAACCACACAGAGCTTTCCTGATTTTGGTTTCTACTGGCATCAAAAATCCTATGCCTGAGTAATGAACCAGGAATTTAAATCTGACAGGAATGTCCTAAGCCTTCATCTAAGGAAGGACTTGTGTACAAGTGTGGTCTGCATCCCCACCCTGATATTTCTGCTTGAGGTGTGGTCCATAGCTGAGGTTGATTACACCTTCACCATATTTCTGGTGGAAGAGGCATCTGTCTCTGAGGCCAGTCTGGCACCGTCCCCATAATATCTGCGTGAGGGAGGGGTGCATTTTTGAGGTTGCCTTGCCACACTCTACCTGAAATGGAGACTGGAGGAAGGGTACATATTGGAGATTTCTGGCTGGGCCGAGCTGTCCTTGACATGCTCACAGAGGGCAGGAGATAATCATGTGCTGGAAGTGAAGTCCCCTTGCCCTGACAGCCCTGGTAGCTATTCCCAGTTTGCTATCACTGGACCTTCGACCAAGCAGCTTTACAGCCTGGGATAAATTGTCCTCCCCCATGAAATGGAGGTAGTGATACTGTCCCTGTGTTTGGTGCTGCTTGCAGACTGATGGGCATCCTCAACATCTGTCACATAGTGACTTGGGGAGGAGTGGCCGGCACGAAGGGAAGGATGTACAGCTTTTTCCTCTTCACCTGAAGGAAACTGGAAGTGCTTCTTCCCACTGGAAGGAGTGGGAACTCACGATTCCTGCCATCATGCTCCCGTCAGGAAACAGAGGGCATGTTGTAGAATCACAGCACCAGGTTTGGGTCTGGGACAGGGCTGAATGAGGTGCTCGGAACAGATCTGCAAGAGTTCTGGGCTGGGGCAACTGTGGGCTGAGGGGGGTTGCAGGGGTAGGGGATGGTTTCACATCTGCCTGTGCCACAAATGTTTTGGAAAACACCGCTGCTTTGGAGAAACCTCAGAGGTCCTCTGACAGAAAAGCACCATGCCTTTTATCACCCTATTTTTGAGGTACTCCAGCACTTGCTATCCCAGAGGTCTTTAGTTTTCCCAGCTTACTCTTGTTTCTTCATATAACACTGCTTCTCTGCTTATAGCTTCCTAATGTCCTTAGGGGGGCCAGGGGCAGCATAAACACACAAGGACCAGCTTTCTGTAAAGGTAGACAGGCGGTGGGTGTGTGCTTGCAAGATGCACACTGTTTTTCTCACAGTGTTCCTGCATTAAAAAGGATGTCACTAAGATGGAGACACTTTTGTTTTGGTTGCCTTCAGAATCTGGCACAGCCAGGGGATGAGGGAAGGCAAATGGGAACTGTCTCACCAGTTAAGCTACTAGGAACAGTGCAAGAAGCCACATTCTGGGCAGCACTGGACATTCCCACTCTCCGCAATGCGGCTTGGTGCTCCCAGCTGTGATAGTCTAGCCGTGTTGCACAGCACAGGCCTGGGCTGCCCATCTCCTGGTCCTGATGTCCCTGATCTGCAGCGTCATGTCTTGAATACAAAACCCAAGCTCGAGGCTAACACCAGCACTGGGCTGCCTGTAAGTCGAGTGACCCTCAACAGTCACCACAAAACAAGCCTTGCCAGCTGCCAGCTGAGCCCTGGCACTGCCCAAACCGCCACACAGCAGCCAGAGCTGCCTCAGCCATGTTAGGGAGGTGCTCGAATACCTGCTGACCACGGGCACGGGAGAAATGTGCCTATTCGTGTTCAAAAGCCAGGGCTGGGCCATGCCTGTCCTCACCAGTGGGTCCTCCTCAGACACTGACAACTGTGCTCAGGCTGGCACACAACTTGTGTATGGGGAGTGAGAGACCTAATTTTAGATCAGGGAATGAAACACTGATCCCAAAGGTCACTGGATGGGACTAAATCCCAGCTGGCCCTCATGATGGTGGCAGCACCATGTTTAGGCCTGGCAGGACTTATCAGGATGTCTTTTCACTTCAGTCGTTTTCCTCAGCCCAGGCACCTTTCTTGCCCCAGAACTTGCTGCCTTGAGGCATCTCTTTTTGCCCAGCAGGAAAGTCTGCCCATGAACTCCCCATCACCACATGGTGGAAAGCACAGGGGAAAACCTGTGGGAAACTGCAAAAGCAGTACTTCTTTTTGAGGTCTTGAAAGCAAGACACCAAGAAGTCCTTCAGGTTTGAACTTCCTATTAGGCTTGCCCATTGCTGTTCCTGGGCTCACTCCTGCTGGGTTATTTTCATATGTCCAAACAAATTCAGGCTTAGTGAGTGGCACAGTGAGTTTCCAGGGAAAATCCAAGTGGCTGTGACGACTCTATAGCCTGTGTTTCAAACCGTCTGACTCAGGAAGGAACTCATCGCTTATTCTAAACTGTTGCGATCAACAGAGTTGTTCTTATCAAACTTACTGGCAGTACAGAGAAGCTCTTCATCTCTTTGTAAATAGTGGCATATTCCTGAATGAGATTGACAGACTTCCCAAGGATTGAAATTCCCACTGACCTTTTGATAACATATTCCTCGTTCCTCAACAAACACCTGAAGGATCCTGCTGGCTTTTCAGGACAATAATATTTTTCCTTGATCCCCTCCCACCCTGGCAGAGCCTGCGCTACAGGACCGGGTAAAACGCTTTGTACATATTTGTTCTCCTGGGAGTTGTCCCAACAGCACAGTGGCCAGACATGGATCCTTCCTCAACCACTTCAGCATTGGATGAAGTTGTAGTATTTCTAACATCCCCTTCATAGAACAGATGAGCAGCTCTAACGTAAGTAAAGATGAGTGATGGATTTGAAAACCAATACTGTAATACCTACGTAAAGACAGTATTTTGGGTACATATTTAAAGGTAAGCCCTGTGTGTGCACTTTAACTCCTTCAGGCTTCTATCCACCTGCATTAGGAAGAAGCAGCTTCACTTCTAGGAGGTTGAAAGGACTGTTACATAGAGTATTAAAGTTTATTTTTGTTTAACTGTGGAAAATAGTTTTCCTTTGGCAATTCCATTTGGTGTACCCCATGCAAGCATTTTCCCAGAAACAGAGCTGTAACAGCAGCAATTCATTTTTCATTTTGTGACTAAAACAATGACATCTAAATCCACACACCAAGGCTCAAGATTAACTGATTGTGGAGACATAGCAGTTGTTGTTTTCAATGGATTGTGAGTAACTAGGAAATTGAACAATACTGCTGTGAGTTTTGCTGTCTGTCTGTAGGCAGCTTTGTTAACTCAAGATTTTCTCCTGCTCTGGATATTTAATAGAACAAATCTAGGCACCCATTCAAGTATTCCTGCCCTGCTGCAAGCCAAACAAATCTTTTAAATTTTTATTAATTCATGCAGAAGAGACAACTTTGAGTTCTTTCAGTATTTAATCACTTGCAAAAGGCATTTTGATGGAAATGAGAAATCTCAGACCAAAGGGTCAAGGCCAAAAGAGGAGGAAATCGTGTGTTCAGGTTCAGCCCTCTCCCCATGGGCAGCGCTGACATGTCACATGTGGGACTCCATCACGAGGACTCCTGGGATGTGCTCTCTTGCCATGTCGTACGGAGCCTCTGCTGCAATGCCAAGTGCCTCTGTGCCAAGGGCATGCCCAGCT
This sequence comes from Baryphthengus martii, assembly GCA_013396935.1. NCBI lineage: Eukaryota > Metazoa > Chordata > Aves > Coraciiformes > Momotidae > Baryphthengus > Baryphthengus martii. Next base: position 358,111 of record VWZK01021146.1, on the reverse strand, counting down.
TGGGAGGGTGCTACAGCTGCACCAAGATCCTGGCCAGCACTGCAAGTGCAGGATTCTCTGAAGGGTGGCTTTTTTCTTTGCACAAAATAATCAGGTTGAAATTTAGACCACAATTTGGTACAATCCTATGGATATAGGTTTTTTTCTTGTACCAGGGCTGACTTTGGTTTCGTGCTGTTTGGTAGTAAAGAAATAAGCAAAAGTCATATGGATAACAAAAAAGGAAAAAAAAATAGTTGTGTTTTTTTTAGAGTTGCAGAGAGTGATGTGATGCCACAAGGCTGCATATCCACTCTTAGGGCCAGAGGCACTTCTGAAATAAGCAAGGATACAGGACCAGAGCTGTGTGGGTGCTTTCTTTACCAGGGCCATCATCTCCTGCTGGGCAGAGGCAGGTGGAGGGTTGAGCTGCTGGCAAAGTCAGGGGCAGGGGGTGTGTGGGATGAACAGCACTAACTATTTCTCAGTGCTTCCTCTCCCTGCACCCTGCTGTCTCCCCTTTGCTCCTCTCCTTATGCCACCAGGACCCAGTTTACTGGATCCAGAAGAAGGTCTCCTGAGCCAACCTGGTGTCTCGTGCATCCTTCATCAGCCACAAGCAATTGTGCTTCCAAATAACAGCATGTCCCTCAGCTTGCTCAGAGAACTTCTTACCGTGGGCAAACCAAGCCTGGCCCTTTGGGTTGTTATTACACTCAATGCGTCTCCTTGAAGACAGTAGATACGTCATCCCAGGGAATGACTTTTGTTTCAGAGGGTGACTAATGGCTGCTTAGCAAGAGCAGACACAGGATGGATTCAGCCTTGAGATTATTGAGGGAAAGGGGCACTGTGGGCTTTCAGTAGTGCTTTGGAGGGCTGAAGGCCCATTCATGTAAAGGGCTTTCAAGATGAAAGCGCCTGTAATGCATTCTTGCACTCTGACAGGGGCTGTGAGGGGAAGATGACGGTCCACGTGTGCAAGTGACGTGCTTTTGGAGACAAAAGCCACCAGCTTTTTTGGCCTTGCTCCTCCTAATGGATCCCTGATGATTAATTCTATGACTCACTCATCTACTCAATTAGCTTCTGTTCACAGCACCGTTCCTTCAGGAAACATTTTTCTCCCAGGTTTTGGGAAAAGTATTGTAAAGTTGTGAGCTCCCTCACTCGGGAAATTATCCCCAGCATTTTGTGCTTTGCTCAGGATATTAGACTTTTATGATTACTTTGATTTCCTTTAATTTCAGTTCTGGGATTACCCATGATGAGTGTCAGAAGAAAGTGCTGTTAGATACATGCATGTGAAAGCAAGAGAAACTCCCTGGCCTTGTTCTGGCTGCTGGCACTATGGGCCACCAAGGATGCAGCTCCTCATTGTAGGTCAGCATCTGAAAGTAAAACAACCCCCTGGGGCTGGTTGTGGCCCCATGGTCCCTAGCACCACTACAGTCCTAGAGAGCCATAGCATCAGTGTCACCACGTGTTACCAGCCTGGGTCACAAACGCACTCCTGCTCCTGTGTCTGTGTAGTCACGCAGCACTGCTGAAAGGGATCAGCACGCCTGTCCCCATCGCAGAGCAGGACCAGCCACACCAGCACATCTCTCACAGATACCTGCCTGGCCTGCTGCTAAATGCCGCTGATGGCACACGTGCCACGCTGTCCTCAGTGCATCAGCCCCATCAGCACTTGCACCTACTTGCTGCAGCAGAAGTGTGTTTCTCTGTGCCTGACTCCTCCAGAAATGGAGCAAAAAACCCAGCAATTTTTTAACTGACTGGAAGATGATTTTTGTGTCTGTGCTCTGTGCCTTCCCTAGAAGTACTATTTCCGTCCATAGAAAGAAAAAAAGACAGAGAAATGTTAAGCAAATCCCTATTTTGGATGCAGTTTGTGAGATCATTACTATTTTCTGGGATTTCTTCTGATTATCAACATCTTTCTCCCAGCTGCAGTTCACCAGCCCCTTTCCAGGGGCTGAGTGCAGCTGGAGGATAGCTTGGCAAGCTGTTTAACCACCCCTTTCTGCCTTCTGCCTTGATTTGAGTTTTCTGTACTTGTGTAACACTGTTCGCAATAAAGCAGTTCTGTCTTGCCCGATGGCAGTCTCTGCACAGTCCTGGGAACCAAGACACGATCCTGCATCCCATAATGAAGCCCATGGCAGCTCCCCAGCCCCACACTCGTTATGGAGCTCAGGCTACAGACCTACTCATGCTGCCAAGCACAATTTCATGCATGGCCAAACATAAATTATGGCTGGTCAGACATCTTGAGATTTGAGTGTTCATCTTTGATCCAACATTCACTTTTTCTGCCTCGTTTAGCAACAAAGTCTTACACAGGCATTTTGAGAACATCACTTAGGTAATATCAAGATGGCAAACCTACTGCTACAGCCTTTTCCTGGAGGTTTTTCTGCTTTAGATGTTACTCCTTTTCTGGGATAACTTATTTGAATGACTTGATAGACATTTACAAATAGAAATGGAAGAGTACTAGAGGCTATTCATGGTGCTCTGTGTGACAGGGACAAGAAATACAGGGATGCAAAGTTCACACTTGCTTAGCGTCCTCAGGCAAATAGTTATGTGGCTGTAGGACTAGAGGAAGTTCTTGCAGTTCTTTAAAAGTTAATCTTAATCCACTTTTGCCACATATTAATTGACATCAGCCTTTACCTTTTCCCAACACTGTCTTATTATGGTAATAGTAATAACAAATAATTGAGACATGTTATGTCCAATAAATGCTCCAGCAGTCTTGACTGATGTATTGCACAGGTTTTATGTGAGAGGTGGGCCAACCATGGTGCTAATGTTATGTCATCATTAGCATGAACAACCTGTTCATAAGGGTTAGAAGTGCCCAGTGATGCTGAGCAGAGCACTCCTGTTATCTGCCCAGTGTCTGGAGAACAAAAATAACTGGCTTTGTGGCAGTAAATCCAACTGTAACAAGATTTCATGAAGAAATACACAAAATACAGAAGATAAATGTTTGCTAAACACCAGTACCTTGGAGAACTGTGATATATAATTACCAAAGAAATGAAGCCTAAAATGAATACAGCTTTACTTTTCAGTCACCCCTGAGATAATACCATCCCGGCACCTCTTTTCTGGCCAGCCATCTTTGCTGGGTGATGGTGGGCCACATTGTCCAGCTCATAAAGTGAATGTAGTACTGCAATCCACTTCTCACTGAACATCCTCAATATTTTAACCCAATTGGGAATACTTTGCTGAAAGGTACCACATGGCTGGGAGCTAAACTTTATAGTTCTGCTGCATTAAAAGGCTTTTTCTGAAATATGTTGACTGATTGATTAGAATCCTCACCTTAGGGACAGCCTCCTGTGCTTTCACTACAATCTCTTGGTATTGTTCCCTTCTTGCTTGGAATGAGAGTGTTTTCTGTATCTCCCTTCCAGAAACAGAAATTTCACGAAGCAAAATTTCTGAAACAATAGCACCCAAAAGCCAGTCTCAGACGATAAACCGCAGCGCATGGACCATGCTGGCTTCAGGCCGCAGGCGCTGTTCTTTTGGACAGAGAGTACTGGAAACACTGCTTTTCACCCTAAACCAGAAACAAACAGTATTGTGAAACAGCAGAGACCTCTGAAACAAAGAAAATATCTGTCACCACCCACACAGTGCTGTTAGCTGTGCCAGATCCACCCCGTGAAATGCAGCGTTCACCCCTGAGAAGCTAAATCTGGGGAGAGAGTGTCTCTTCCATTTAGTTGGATACTTTTGAGAAAGCCTTGTTCACTGGAGGATGTATCTCTACTTGGTAGCTTGGGGCCTCCAGGGTAAAAGTGAGCTGTGTCTCCTGGTGGAGAAGTAACTGTGTGCTGGGGTAGGAGTAGGGCTCATTGTGGAAACCACAAGGAAACAACAAATAGAGGGAGTTAACAGGGTAATAACTGAGCTCCTTGGCACTTTCTTACAAGAGCAACATATTCCACAATAAAAGCCCTGGGAGGCCTTTCTTGTCTTTTATTGAAATGCAAAATATGGTCCTAATGAACACTAGATGTTTGATAGAAGAAGGCTGAACAGCAGCAGCTCATTTCAGAAAGGACAGCCCTTCCTCTCTCTTTGCTCACGTGTCTCTAGGATCTGCTCTTACAGTCCAGATGGAGAATCCTTCTGCACTGGAGGGGGGGCCCTACTCCCCATCTGCACTGATGCTCCTGCTCTGCTTGCCTTGGTATTAGGGCAGGACAGGGACTGAACTGTAATCTTGCCCTAACGGGGTTAACCTTCAACTGGGTTGCCCAAGAGCAAGCAGCAGGAGAGCTGCTGCAGCTCCCAGAGGAAGCAGGCTGTGCTCCTCCCACTGGCTCACAGGATGCCAGACTGCAGGATTCAAGTATCCCATGAGAGGCTGTGACAAAACACAGTCATCGTGCCCACCTTTCCTCCGTGACTTCAGGGTAGCAACTTACTTTTATTAGAACACGGAAGCTGAACGCCTTATCTAATCCCAGGGCCAGGCGGCTGGAACCTGAGGAAAGGCAGCTGCTTTGTGGAGAGACTGCCAGTAAAATAGTAAGATTCACAACCCAGTATACTTCTTATGCACTTGCAAAAATTTCTGTGCTGCACATGCCTTGTGTGTGGTGCACACAGGGCAGAGGGAAATTCTTAATGCACAAAAACTTCCACTGGGGCTTTAGTGCCTCAAATTCTGCACTCCTCTGAAAATCCAGTCTAAGATGTCTCAGAGTAATGTAAAAGTTGAAAGAATCTTTTTCTCTCCCCTACTTAGTCAATGTTTTTGACATTGAATGTAAATCTGTTGGTGCTGACGCCCTTCCGCTGTGGGACAGGGAAAGGTAGCTCCAAAGTGTTTCTGAGCTCTGCACATGTAACAGCAGTTGCCAGTCATATTTCACTTCTCCGTCTCCATAGGAAATACAGAGAGTCACCAAGCTGAGGATCTGCAGGAACTGTCATGAGCTGTATTGAAGAATGATATAGGGCAGAAAATTCCTCCCAGGATTTCCTGCCTCCAGCTCTCCATTTATACGTGATATTCTAAAGACATCTTTAGAAGAACACGTCATCTTGAGGCTGTGACAGTAAACTGTGAAGGTAGTAAGTCTACATTGGAAAAGATTTCATATGATGACTACGAACTAAAGATGCACTCTGCATTTCTTTTCCTTTAGAAGAGCTCACTTGGCCTGTCACCAGTGCTCGCTGCTCTCACCCAGGCTGAAATTTACACTGGTGCAAACTGGAGCAAAGGAAATGAAAGAGGCTCACTACTGATGCTCTAAACTCTGCAGTAGACAAATTAGTGTTCAAAGCTGTGCCAAGTCCACATTCACCACATTAATTGCTAAATCATAAACATGTCTCTGTATAGAGTCTTGGATTAATTCCTGTGGAGGGTAACCTAAAGGATAAATTGGATTAAATAAAATCAAATTTGTATGTCTGTAGGCTGCTGGATGTCTCTTTTAGTCTCCCCTGCAGATGCTGGATGTAATGCTTTGGATCATTCATGGAGTTAAACTGGTGGCATTCCATCCCCTTCAAATGGGATGATGCTGGTTTACTCCAGATGAAAATCCAATTTGTAGCACTATTCCTGTTCACCTCAGATTAGGTTTCATACTGCAGTCAGACTGTACCAGATCTGTTAAAATGCATTGAACATACAGGAAAGTGGACTAGGGGCATGGTGGCCCTTTTTCCTGAGGACTCGGAGCCTCCCTCCAAATGGCACATCTGATCCAGACATATCTGCCCATGCAGAGAGGCTGTGATGGCATGAACAAGTCATTGTTCCAACATGAGTTTTGCAAGGCAGCCTGCAAGTGAGGAGAATCTGCTGAAACAGCAGAAGGGCCACAGGGTCCATCCTGGAGTGCAGAGTGGTCCATGTGCTGCATGTCCCAGCTCTGGTGTTTGGTTATCCTCCAAGATTTTGTCCTTAGGCAGGTAGTGGTTTGTGGCATCAGGTCACAACGTCACCATGTGTCATGTCAGCTCAGCCAGCTGGGTCATGAGGGAGGAAATAAGGCTTGGGGTCTACCACATCCCTGCCCAAAGCTCTGCCCCTCGGTTGCTCGGGGATACTAATTATGAAGGAAGCTCTCGCTCTGCTGCTGTATAATTATGCAACACACACAGTTCAAGCCTTAATATAGCTCTGAGTGAACTCATTTTGGTTTTCTTCTGTTCTCTGAAAAGAGACTCAATCTTGGACAAAATGCGAGCAGCCTCCTTGCAATAAAATCTGTATTGAACACAGGGCAGGTGCAGTGCCTGGGCTGGAGCTGCTGCCCAGGAGGTCTCGCAGGAGGTCAGTGTCTTGGCGTATCTCTTGCCTTTGGTTTCTGAACTCAGGGTAGTAAGTTCAGAAACATACTCCTTTTCCCACAGCAGTCAAAAAGTTGCATTTACAGAGGAGCAAGGTAGGGTAGCAGATTTTGGATCATACCGCAGAGGCACCATAGGAGGAGGGAGGATGCTGTCTGCTGTTTTGGTTCTGTTTTAGAAGCAGCTGATGATCACTGGGGCATCAATTTCAGCAAAGAGTGTGCTGTTCTCCTTCCCATCAGGGCTCTCTGGTGCATGGTAGCCTTGCCGAAAAATAGCCTCTCTCCTGGTCCGTTTCAGCCCCCGGAGCGCGAGGAATGCCATGATGTGCTCCTTCCTGCAGATGCCAAATAAGACCTTACTCAGTCTTGGTGAGTAAAACCAGCCCAGAGGTAAGCAACCAACAACCATGCCGGAGATGGAGTGAGACTGTGGCAAAGCACCAGGGGATGTCCTCTCACTGCACTGGAGGAGCCATCAGGACGAGGGTCTGCAGACTCGGGAGGTGCTGAGCCAGTGAGCATCTAGCTCCTACTGCCCTGAGCAGGTGGGACACCCTCCCACTGCTGGCACTGTAGGGAATTTCCTCCTCTGTCTCCACATGCACATGACCTTTTTAGCAAGTTTTCCTGAGAGGATGCAGACCTTTTATTTAATGATTGCTTTGAGTTGAGTAATGGAAGTGCTAATATTTAGGAAGGTGACAGGTACTAATTAGATTAGAACTAGGAAAGCCAACTTGGAAACATACCCTGTTCCAGTAATCTTGGGATATACAAATTCAGCAACGCCTCCAATATCACAGGGGAAGAATTAACAGAGACCAGAACAGGAAGCAATGCAGGCCCAGCAGGTTCCACCTCGTTTTCCAAACTTAATCATTTAAAATAATATTACTCAATGATGGAAAGTCAGGAAATAGATCAACCAAGACAACAAGCCTTAAAACCTGGCTTGGGTCCAAAGTTAATGATGAAGATGAAAAAGTACCATAAATCAGAGTCTTGTACATGGCTTTTCTGCCTGGAATTTTCTTTTCAAATAGGTAAGACTGACCAGTCATCATTTACTTCCTCCATCATTCCCAGAACAGGCCCTACCTCCTTCATTTAGTTTGGCCACTGGGATTAAGGTTTTTTTTGTTTTTTTGGTTTCTTTTTTCTTTTTGTAGGATAGGTGTGTTCACCTAGGAAATTACTCAGGAATAATTATTCTTTTTCAAGTCCATGTCTTGAATTTCCCCACACAGATAAGCCCAAAGCATATCTGACCTGCTCAAGTTAAATACACTTATGAAAGCCTCGGTTCTGGGGAGAGAAAAATATATTTAATGTCTTTTTTTTCCCCCTGAATATTTGAGGATCTACTTAAGTGTTTTAAGCAATTTATTAAATTTATGGTTTATTCTGATTGTATAAATGTTATCCCTCAGGAATTGTGTAACCCAGCGCAAAAACCTTTAGTCTTTTTGTGAAACAACTCTGATGAAATGGAATTTTTTGCAAGCTAAATCACTGACATTTCTTCTCAATGGTTGGTGGAAGAGCTGTAGAAAAGGAGGTAACTTCTGATATGCAGCTGCTTAGCCAGGCACAGAGTTAGTCACTTTGTTTACTTTTCCAGCAGCATTAAATTTTACAGATGCTGCTTTGGAACAGCAAACGGAAAGTACAAAAGAAAGAATTTGTAATTTATTCCAAAACTTAGTGATTGTGTTGAGGCCCTTTCAGAAGCTGCAGCTGAACTGTATTAATATCTGCTACACTTTCAGTTCTGAGCCTGGGAACAGGAGACAAAATATTTGCTCTGATGCTGGAGTCTGCAAATTGTCAAGTTGGTGTAATACTGGTGATGCACTGAAAAGCAATCTGGAGCTTTACAGTGAAACAAGATTCATTTGGAGCAAGAAGATGATATCCAGTGATCAGGCCCATGGGAATAGCTCAAAGCTGCATCAGAGGAGTTTTAGATTTGACATTAGGAAGCATTTTTTTACCTAGAAGGTGGTCAAACACTGGAACAACTGAAATTATTCTAGTCTAGTCTAGCCTAGCCTAAAATGAAAAGGCTTTTGAGGTAACTTCTGTGCATTAAAAGATCCAGTAGACAGGGGAAAAAGAGAAAGGATACAGACATGAAGAAAAAAAAAAGGTAGGATTCCCCCTCTTGCTGGCACCTCGACCTCTAACACCCGGCTACCAGCAGAGAAGAAAAGCTGAAGAACTTGGCCAAGGCACAAGGTGAGCTGGGACTGTTTGAGATGGAGTCCAGCAATTCTGGCACTGCTGTTTCATGTACCTGATATCTGGATAATCCTGACACAGCTCCGTGACATACTCCTTGATCTTGTCTTTTTTATTCTCCCCAATGATATTGGCAATGTGCTGTATGGCGGGAAGGAGCCAGTTGGAGTCGGAGCCCTGTGAACGAGGAGGCATATGGGGACATCAGGGGGGAGCACAGCACCTGCAAAATGCCTTTTTACCTGCAGCACAGAGCACGGCAGCAAGTTGCTTTTGTTGGTGTAAGACAGTAGTGATGCAGGGTGGGCAGGGTGCTGCTGGGGGGACAGCAGGGTGCTGGCCGAGGCAGAGCTGGGTGTCTGGCAATGGCAAGGCACCCCTGGGAGCTCTGCTGGGGCCTGACTCTGCACTCCCTGATGCTCACGAGCACTCCAGTGAACCAGACCCCGAGCAGGGCATTGCAGCTGTGGTCCGGCACAGCACTGGATGCCAGAGAATTCACCTCCTGCTGCCTAATAGTTTAGTGTGCCTCATCTCTGAGAGGGATCTAGTACCCCAGACACCTGACTTTCTGCAAAATCCAAGAAATTCAACTTTGGCTTCCCTGAAAATCCCAGACTGATGTTGCACAGTCACAAAACACACAAACAAACACAATTTTCTGTCCACCACCCTCTGTGCAGACTGTGTGCCTGGATGGATCTTCTCAATGGATTAATCTCCATGAGCTGTACCCAGGGCAGGGATCCTTTGGAGACAAGGTGCATCCCATGGCCCAAGGGAACAGGCCCAGGAAGAAGTAGCCATGGGATGAGTGTGATACTACAGCACATGAACCATCCTGAGCAAAGCGCCCGTGTGCCTGGCAACGTGATAAAACCCCAGGGGCTGCAATTGGAGAGCTGCCAGCTAAGCGCACACAAGCCACTGTTTCAAAGTGGCTGCTGGGCTGGAAGTCCATGCCATGAACCCTCAGTAACCACCTCCCTTGCTCTCTTTTAAGCACTTTTATGTTTCTTTACCGTCTCAACAGTCTGCTGCCTTGCACCCCAGGATGCCAAATGGGGATGCTGCACCTCCAGGGGCAGGGCAGCCAGGGGGTGCCAGGAGAGAACTCACATACCTGATCAAGGAGAGTATTGTTAAGGATCCTGGCTTCTTGGCTCATCTTTTCGCTCACTTGTTGCTGTGTCTCCCTGTTCATTTTCCTCCTGTGTTTGATGACTTGGATGATGTATTCCCTCACCACATACTTATGAACATCACGTAGAAGCTCCTGGTTTAAAACAAATCAAATGCCATGGTTTTTCTGTGGTTCCCATGCAAAGCCACAACAGCGAGAGAGGGCAGGGGAAGCCCTTGGGTCTTTAGCAGCAGCTGAAGGTGTAGAGGAGATACACAAAGGCAGCAGACCATCCGCACATGTTGCCCAGGCCAGCTCTGCTGAACGCAGCCAGTGGCTCACAACCCCTTGCTCTGGCACAGAGGGATGGCAGCACCCAAGGGAATGCCATGGAAATACTCCTCACCCTGAAAAGAGCCCATGGTTTTGTGTTAGCAGTTTGGCTCCTCAGTAGCAAAGGGGATATTTAGGATTGTTTTAAAAGTAGGTTTTGATGGTGTTTGCAAATTTTAAATATAGAGCTGTTGTCACCTACCCATTTATTTCACAACTGCGTAGATCTGAAAGGAGCATAGAAACCTGCAACTCATAGAATTATAATGTTCAGAGGCAATGTTCACCAAAGCTTTTAGTTCCTCTTGAAATAAATCAGTTTGCACATTTAAACTACAGAAAGGAAAGGCATTGCTTATTCTCACATGGAAGTACAGTAATAGCTGAACTCTCCCTCATCAGTTGTCCCCACAGTTATAAACAGCCCTCCCTTCTGGAGAGGAGTCTGCAGGTTGGACTGCAGCCTGAAAATGACAGGGATCAGCCACCTACCTGCCCCACGGGTGCCTTCATGTGCTGCAGGTGCTTGGAGAACTGCGAGACTGCTGACGCCAGTGAGTCCGGCCTTTCTGTTGCCAAAATCCAGTCCTTGGTCAGGATTTTCTTAATGAGTGGCTGAAAAAAGACCAACTGACTGATTGCACCGGTAATGTTCAGACTAGCTGATGCACTAGCCAAAGGCATCCAGCTGTACACCTGCTCAGGGGGCTTGGACTGAAAAGCACAGAGCACTGACAGCACACCCACTCTGCATGAAGATACGCCAGGAGATAGGCACCCTGAGCACAGAGCGGGCTGGGTCTCTCTCTCCACCCCAGAGAATTCAGATCCAAGTCTTCTCCCCTTTCTGAGTGTCTGCCCGAGCACAGAGAGGACAAGCATCACTCCCTGAGCATGAGACGGTTGGCATTAAAGGCTTACTTGGGACACCTCATTTCCTTGCTCCATGTCACCTTCTAATCCACCAACTATATTTCTTTAGGTAAAAAAAAAAAGTGTCCCTACAGTATGGATGAAGAAACAGATGTGAGTGCTAACCAGAGGAAACTCGGGCATGGCTAGAACAGACCGTGCAGCCATGTATACTAGTATTGCACAGTTTTGCACCAGCTATGGATGTAACAAATCACTTGGTAGAGAATCTGTTGGATATTATACCAGTAATCCATCACCCCTCCAGTAATCCATCACCCCTCCAGCCTTCTCCCCAAGGAAATCAAGCTTATCTTACAGAGAGGTGTCTGTACTCCCTGCAGACCCATGTGTCTGCACAAAGTCTCACTGGGATTTTCCTTCTGCTTATTGCTGTGATGTGGTGTTGGGGGAACAGCAGCTGTGAGTACCCCCAACTTGATGTGTCATGGTCAGTGATGACATAAGAGTGATGGCACCATTTCTTACCTGCCCTAGGTACAAAAGGGCTCTGACCAAATGTCCCCAGTGGGTTATTTCCTTTGTCAGGTCCCTAGAGCTAATGTGCTTCTACACACAAACAGCAATGTCTTCTGAAGGCTCCTGGTGCCACCTGGAAGAAAGTTCCCTAAAGGCCAAATTCAAAAGATCCCTTCTCTGGTATATCCCCTTTGTACTTTTCTCCTCTTAGCTCTCAGGATCTCTGTCGTTAGACGCCTGACAGTTTCTCTTTTTCCTTTCCAATTATTTACCTCACTTGTGCCCTCCTGCTGTGAGGCTGTTTAGAAATCCTTTGCCTTGGCCACTTCAGTTCTCACAGCATCTGGGCTCTCTTGCTCAATACCTTGGCTTGCCTCCTTCCTTGCCTGCCCCTCAGCCTCTGAGACCAGCTCTGCAGTCACTGGAAAGTCCCCTTGGCCAGGCCAGCTTGGCTTAGATTGGAGCAAGTTGCAACTGTCTTGGTTTCTGAAAGTTATGCTTGGTGATTTTTGGGGAATTAGGATGAGCGAAAAGCGCTGCGAGCAAAGGCTTAATTTCCCCTCAACTCTCACATTACACTAGCTAGGGCTACTGGACCCCCAGCTGACTGAGAGAAGAAAGTCTTGTCTAAGGCAACTGGGAAGCACAAGCTGCAGTGCAGCACGTTGCCTTTTAGGCCTCTTAACACAAGTTTAGGCTGATATCAGAGCTTTATCAGCTGATACCACAGCTTTAGCATCCTTGTGCTGAAAGAAGTCTAGCTGGCAAGACGAGGGAAGGGCAACGGCCCTTTACTGCTACAGTGGTCCTGCACATATCCCTTCTATTTGGGAAAGAAAGTGACAGAGATCCTCTTACCTGTACTTTTGTTTTTAATTTATTTAGAAAGATATTCGTGAAGTTCCTTGTCAAAGCCGCCAAAATCTTCTGCAGTTCCTCAGTGTTGACTTTAAATACTGTTTCTAATCCTGACCTAGAGAAAGACCACCAACAGGTTAATGTTAAAATGTAAACTATTACACTGCTCTAAGCATTTTTATCCAGATTTGCATCTGGGGCATTATTTTAAAATAAATTTGTGTATCTAGTACTTCCTTTCGAAAACGCTTGATGTGTCAAAGGAATGACTCTTTTTGCACAATCCTATATACTGAAAATTAATCACAACCGAGTAACTGTGTTTTAAAAACCACCTATTTCCTCATCAGGTGGGATGGTTCAGCCATGCGGAGCGGTTGCGTAGGCTGGTTACTGTTTCACTTGAGCAACACCTCTGCTAAACGATCTCCAGGTACCTGAGAGAACACTGAGGGGTTTATGGGGTAAGAGTGAAATAAACAATAAAACCAGAGAAGGGAAAACTGACCCTGTGTCCCACAGAGCCCAGTGACTCACTCCATGCAGTGTCTATTGGCAGTGGCTGGCCTGGTGAACTATGGAGTTGGAAACCTGTGGAATTTCCTAGGGACAGTGCATACTTCTGCAAACTTTCACACCAATGAGGAAGAAAACATAGCTTCTGAGAGGTTAATAAAATCCCCAGCAGCATGTGTGGGCTTTGGGGAAATTGCAAGATCCTGACTTTCTCTTTGCTCTCCATTCTTGCCCTGCTGTAATGCTCTCCAGGGGAACTGAGGCAGTAGCACCAAAATACTAGCAGTCCCTGAGCTTCCCTGATGTGCTATATCCACTGCTGTGACCACAGAGCACGATCCTACCACTGCCCAGTAGCTAGTTTGTATGTCTGAGGCTGCCCAGCCAGGACTACAAAACACCGGACAGCATCTCTCTTGCCCTACACTGGAGGTTCAGGTCCATAACTCCTGATGAACATCTGAAGTCTGGGTCCAGCACCCACGACTGCAGTAAGGTCACTTACCTCTGCCCAGGAGAGGCTGAAGAATATTTAATGCTATTCAGGAATAAACCCAGTAGACCAAATCCACCACCTAAGTGCCTGCCAGCTTCCTGCCCGGGGCTGGCTTCTCCCTTCATCACCTCGCCAGCCTCCAGCTGGGAAGGGGAGAGCAATTTTCCTCAGGAGTAGGAGGAGGCAGAGACAGCCGGCTCCTCGGCGAGGTTAGCATTGCTGGAGAGACCGTGCCATCTAGAGACTTCCCGACGGTAGTGCTTCCTGCAGCTGGAGCTGTCGGCTCCTGGGAGACACCGCATCGCGAAATCCTCCACATCCCCTGAGCACTATCCGGCAGCCCAGCAGTCCCGCACAGGCGGCGATGCAGCCCCGGGGGCTGGAGAGAACAGCCCAAGCTTTTCGGTGGCCAGACCCCAGCCGTTAGCCCCGCGTCCGCCTCGGCCTCTGAAGCACCACATGTGCACGGCAGGGATGACCCCGGGTGCTGAAGAGCTCCTGGGCCTGGGTGGGCCGTGTCTCTGAACATCCGTCCCTCTGGAGCAGGTGCTGGACGACCAGCCTCGGTTCCCCGCGGCACTGGCAGCGGTGCGGGCGCCGCGGTGGGGAGTGAAAGGTCATCGTGTGCCACAGCACCGGGCTGAGAGCCCAGACCCTGGGACACGAACTGACTGGCACCATGCTGCTTATGGGGAGAGCACCTCCCTCCTGAAAGCACTGATAGTCAGAGCTGGAGGGTGTGCCTGTTCATCACAGGCCTTTTCAATGACTTTAAATAACCTATTCATAACACATGCAAAGCCCTAGAAGTTTCTGCTGCTGGCAGCGATGGCAGGGGTTTACGTGCAGGTTGAGTGCTTTCTCAGAGTTTCCTCTAGCCCAGTGTCAGAAGTAGCCTTCAGACCGTGCTGTTGGGTTTATTCTGCTAACCTCCAGAATAAAAAATGAAAAAAATCCTCCTCTGAGGCTGAAAATGATAGTCTGAAAATGAGTTTAAAATTTTCATGCAAGCACCAGATCCATTCCTGCTTTTGTCTCTTCAGTCTTGTGACTATTACCTGAATATCTTGGGGAAAGTCCTTCCATGAGGTGAGGAAGGGCTGAAGCCTGAGCGCCCAGTAGGGAGCCCCAAGGAGACCTTGATCATTCCTTTTCAGGTGCTCCCACCCCTCCCAGACCCAGGCAATGCAGTGGCTCAGCTCAGGGGAGCAGACTTACATCAGGTCGTGGAAGCTGTTGATGTAGGCAGCGAAATAGGGTGCAAAAGTGGGGCTGTCCCGGGCAGTGCTCCACGCCACAAACTCCTCCCCGAACCTTCAGGAGAAAACACACAGGTAATGTTAATGGTGGGGGGACTGAGGATGGCTCATCTTCTGTGTACACGGTGATGTCAGGATGCACTGGTGACTGGCACAACCTGTCCCCTCTGTATGCGGACGTGTTTCTTCCAGCTGTCGTAACATGTGTGCGCATTGGAGGGGAATAGATGGCAGATAATTATGGGTTTAGGGTCTGCTTGCCTCAGTGGGTATGCAGCACTCTTGGAGACATGCCAGGGATCTTGGCATGCCACATCTCTGACTTCCTCACACTGAGGGATTAATCGTGGTAATCAGGAACATCAGTCTTGTCCTTCATTTCTCTGGCTTTTGGGCAGTATGATATGTGTCCTCTTAAGCACAAAAGGAAAGGAACTAATTCAGGACTGATTTTACAACAGAGGGTGAATAGGAATGGGGTAGCAGACCTATATTTCCACCTCATAACCTCAGCATGGTGTGTTAGGTAGCTGTTTTCTGTGCAGCACAGCTATTACAGTACTGACAGCTGTTCTACAGCCAGGTTCGCACTGCTGGCAGGTGCTCAGGCACTTTGGTGGTGCTTGGTGGACCCTTTCTTTGTCAGGGTAAAGGAACCCGCTCAGGCTGGGCTCAGTCACTTGCATCTCAGGTTTGTTTAAGAAAAAGCTTAAATTTCAGTGATCATTTAATCTGGGAGCACTTGCTGCCCTGGCTTGTATTATTACACCAATTTTGTTGTTTTTTTTTAAAAAAAGAAAATTAGAAGGAAAAAAAAAACACAATCTAAAAAAGAGAAAAAAAATAATAAAATGAACCAAAGAAAAAATAAAACAGAGGAAAAAAAGGAAATAGGGACAAAAGGGGAAAAAGAGGAAAAAACAAAAAGAAAAGAAAGCATGAAACATCACTATCGCATTTCTCCTCAAAAAAACAGGCAAACTTCAAAGCCAAATAGCTGATTTGAAATACTCTGCTCACTCAGGGTAAGGGGGACAAGCATAGGTCACTGGGCTATTAGAACCAAGGGAAAGCGTTGCCTTTAGCTCATTTTGGACACCTGCCATGCCCCAGGTTCACAATATGAGAAAGCAGTGCTCGAGCTCCCCACCCTCTCTCCTGCGAAATACCTATTAGCAAACTCCCTGCTCAGAGCCTGCCTGAGGTTGGAAACTTCAAAGGTTAACGTGAAATTATTTTTAGTCTTCCTTGGAGCATGCTGGGCAGCCTTTCTTCTCAACAGATCACTGCTCCAACAAGTGGCTGAGAACTCCCCAAAACACAGCCCCACCGAAGGGGTAAGACAGTGTATTGCTGTGTTGGGACCCTCTACGAGCCAAGAGTCTTCCCTGGAGCATCCCCAAAGCATGTTGTAGGCAGTAAGATCTGAGGCTATAACCTGCGGACTACCAAGCAGAAAAACATTGTTTTAGCAGAAGTGCAGGGTCCTGTGTCCTTCGGGCACTGAGTAAATTTTAAAAAGACTTAGAAGACTTGCTCAGTTGTAACAGAGAGGGTCCCATCAGCCATTTCTATGCCCATAATCACAGGATGCAGAAGAAAACTCTTTCAGCAGGACTCAGCCCCAGACACCTAGATGATGTTGGGCAAGTAAGGTCCAGGTTTCCATAACTGCTGCTTGCTCATGACTGCAGTTATAAGCCACCAACATCCAACACCACAAAGGTCCTGGATGCCAACAGCAACGGGCAGCCTCATCTCCTTTCTGGAGCTCTGACCTCAGATTTTGCGATTCTCAAGAGTCCAGTCTGGATCTGTTTATGAATCCCTCTAAGCTCTTTTGCAGCTTGTTTATTATTGGGCTCATTGTGGTCTCTAATTCTCCCAGGAGCAGGCCCACGCCTGCTCAGTGCTAGTGTCTGGCCCAGAGCACAGACCTTTTCCCTAGTTTTTCACCAGTGTGGGACTCATTTGGAAGGAATGTGCTGCCCGAAGCGGTGATGACCTTGGTATGAACTCATGCAGCTCTGCCAGGCACAGCTCAAGCATTTTCATTTCCAGGCTTCTACTGATTGCTCCAGATATCTTCATGTGCTCCCCGATGATCTAGAAAATGAGACAAAAGTACTCCGGTGAATGGGCCAGGCATGAGTAAAACATCCTCCACAAGGATCTCATGCAGCTTTGGTTCATAAAAATGGCTCGCCTAGCAAAGGGAGAAACAGCCCATTTGTTGCCAGGCGGCGCAGTTTTCATTATTCTCTGGCAAGTTTAAAATAATAATCTAGAATGGGACAAGAGGCTCAAGCTTATGTGTGACATAATCATACATCCCCAATGTCCCTATGTCCTTCTGCTGTCTGAGTGTGAGTTAGACATGGTGCTGACTGGAGCTTGGAGCTGCCCTCATGCCATCCCCCTCTTTTGGAGGATTTGTAGGAAAGGATCAATGCCTAGTCCAATGCCCAAGAGGACCTGAGCTGTTCCCATGTCCCCATGCTGAGAGTGGCTATAAGCACCATCCCTGGGGGCCTACAGAAGCCCCCTCCTCAGGAGTGATACTGGGGCTGCACAGAGGGTCAGGCATCACTCCAAAATCTTGCTTGCACTGGGAGTCCTCCCTAACTCCTATTCCCACAACTGCAGCTGCCTCTCCAGAGTGAGGCAGGCTGCAGGCTCTGGCACTTTCCGAGGCATCCTACCCATCCGCTAATCCAACTCAGACCTGCCTTCCTGGTGATCACACAATGTGTAATATTCCTATATGGAAAGNTTTCTTTCTTGATCTCTTTTTTTTTTTTTTGGTATTATTTAATTGAAATGACTCAACCATTTGAGTGAGGAGAATGAATCCAAAACCCTTCTGGATTTATTACCCTGTAGTCCCTAAAGCTAGTAGGTGCTTTTGTATTTTGTACTGCTTAAATTGGAGTGGCTGTCACTGCCTATGGCCTTTCTGTGGCTGCCACAGCCCCGGGACAAAGTTGCTCTTTCAGCCAAGGGGTTTTTCTAACAAACCTTGTCTTTCTTCCTTTTTTTCCTTTCTCTTTCTTCTTTCTGATCAAAGAGATTTAAGGACTTTAAAATCAGTTGCCTATTATGTTGCTGACACAATTGACAGTGGGTTTAATTTGCAGCTAGAAGGCAAGCGGGAGAGCTAAAAGTTGTAATAAATGGCATTTTCTGCTCTAATGTATTCTGCCAGTGCATGACTAACATAAATTATCACAGGAGGTGGCACCTCTACCCCAGAAGGTAACGATCCAGTTTCCCTGGAGCTAGAGACCCCCACACTTTGCCCCAGCTAATCAAATACCGTTTGAATATCAAAGGAGAGTGTGGAGTGGTAGAGGTTTTCCTCCACTTCTGGATGAACTTCCTTCTCCCACTTCTCTGTGACCTCCAGTCTCAGGATGTTTCCAAAATAGCCTTTGATTTCCTCCTAAATGTTAGATGTAGGAAGAAAACACATAGCTCAGGATAATGAAGCAAGAACGAGTAAAGCGGCTCGCTGTGTTTTGCTCTGTCAGCATGTGTGTAAGGCTCACGCGTGCGGCGTGGAAAGGTGAGCAAAATCAAAGGTCTTGCTCCAGACCCTGTTGCTCTACACAGGATCTTGGGCAAAATTAGAAGCTGTGCTGTGTAGGGGCAAGGTACTCCCAAATCAAAGAGGAATCATTCTCCTGGCAGGGAAATATCGTCAGCTGTTTGCTTGAATGTGAAGTCCTCCAGCTCATGTAATGCACAAGGTCAGGATTAAAGATCAAACTGGCCCTTTCTGGTGGTACAGCCACTCGAGTAAGTAGCAGCCCTGTTCAGTCCTTACTGATAAATCAACCTTGTTACCAGTGAAACAAAATGATCCTTCACCAGCACAATGGAGCAATACCAATTTTATTCAGCTGAGTACCTTGAACTCACCTTGAGCAGTGTGCTGTTTCAGAAATGGTTTGCAAGAAAACGTCTGAGCCCAGCAAAGAGCCAGGAAAGCATGTAGTCTTACACAAGGTCCCAGACTAAGATGGCAGACAGACCACTGCAGAAGGGAGCTCCTAGGAGCCAAACCATGGGGACATCCTCGGGTAGGGATACGCCCAATGCTGTCTGCCTCAGCAAACCTCAGAGGTGCTGGAGGAAGTCACACACTGTGAAAGTAGCAGCTAAAATGCCTTTACATTTAGCTTTGCAATGCATTTGATGAAGCCTGGCTATGACCTTTTGGTAGGCCTCTGCCGTACTGTATGGATCTGGTAACGTGCTTTTGCCTCTGCAATCATCCAGGCTTGGGCCCGTGCCCTGCTGTGGTCCCTGAAATGGTGTTCAAGACTTTTTGGCTTTTGATTAAAGGCCCATTCTGCACGATGCTGGCAGGACCCAGCACCTGGTGCGGCTAGAAACCACAACGCAGCTATTCAAGACCTCCGCCTGGGAGGCTGGGGCTCCCATACCATCCCTGGGGGACATTGCAGGGACAAGGTCAAAACTCTCACCTTTGCAGAAGTGATGTAGCCTCCTTTCAGTCTATCCCAATCAGCCGGTGTTAACAGCAGGGACAGGTTTTCTGTCTTAACTTCTGGTTTGAGATCCGGGTGACCCAGAAAGAGTTCACTGGAAAGATTCAAACGAACAAATTACGTTGTCTTGGAGTGTGAGTGAACCGATGGAATATTCATGTGGCATGAGCTACATAATTATTAAGCTGTGAGAAACATACTTAAAACTTAAATTGTAATGCTTGTTTTCAAGCTTTAACAAGAAAATCTTTCCTCGCTATTCAAAATCCTAATTATTCAAAATCAAAATGATCTAAGGTTCCGGCCCACCTTAGAAATCTTGAGACTTCTGAGCTGTTTGGACATGAAAAGTGCTATGAGAATTTACTTTTTAAAATAAACAACCTGAAGCTGATTCATCTGACTACGAGCTTGCGAAATGCCTTTCGGGGTAACTCCTGTAGCAGTGTGTGGCTTTGGAGTTAGCTGATCTCTCTGACTCCTCTCTGGTGTCACATCTCAGCTTATGCCAGCCTGTTATTTTTCCCCGCGGGTTACCTCTAGCAAGGGGAGGTGGCAGAATGAGTCCTGCTCTGCGCAGGACAGCCTCTGGAAGGCACTCCCATGCCTGGGACATGGGCCACGGCAGCACCGTGGTTCCTTTGCGGATGGAAGCAGTGGGTGGACGTGCAGCTACAGTGTCTGACTCCAAAGTGCACTCAGCTGACACATGACTCTACCACTCACTTTCCTCTGGATTGCATGTAATCAGACCAGCTGATTAGCAGGGAAGCCGAGAAAGAGTGCTTATGTTTCTCCCTCTGTGGTAAGAAACCCATTATTAGCCTGTACAATTGAATGTGGTACTCTTGCAGTCTGCCACGGACCATGGAGGCATTGCATCTTTCAGGGTGATGAAGGTGAAGAGGAGAAAGAAGAAAATATTCACGTGCTTGATGAATGTGGGGTGTAAGCTGAAAGCATCCACTTGGTTAGCAGGGGACACAGCTGTGATGTCCTACACACAGCCTGATCATTCGCCCAGCCACCGAAAAGGGTTCCCATTGCCGGACCGATGTCGAGCCCATGGTTGGGTTTTGGTCCAACTGAGGATTGTACTGTGCAAGGTCAAGTTGGTGCAGCGTGACTGCTTAGCAGAAAAAAAACTCAGCCCGCTGATAGTGTCCTGGAGTCAATATTCCTGCAGTCATGGTTCAGATTTCCTGAAGAGGTACATTTGCACATGTGGAACATGGCACAGCCCAGCTGCTGCAGGAGTCTGCTGCTCATTTAAAAGGACATTACAGCTTTAAATGCAAACTCTCCACCACAACTGAAAGGACTGGCTCAAATGTACACTTGAGTAGCTTAATTCCCTCTCTTTCTTCTATTGTCCATTTTTTTCGGACTATAGCATTGACAATGAGTTTGGATAAGAAAATTTCTTCGTTTTTTTGGGATGGATCCCAACAGAGGACCAAGTTCTTTTAGGATGGGAAAATCCAATGGAAACAGCCTAACCCAACAAGGTGATTGCAAGCAGCACCCCAAACTGCTGCAACCTCCCAATAAGCTCTTTCACAGCAAGTTAGAGGAATATGATGGGGGCACTCTTCCTTGGTGCAGGTCCTGGCTGCTGAAGCCCATTTCTTCCCTACTCTCCTGCAATGCTGGAGTGCAGTATGGTTCCCAGGATCTGGGGACATGATGGAATTTCCCTCCAGATGAGATCAGCAAGGACACAGGAGGGAGAGTTCCTGCCGTAAGGCTGGTCAGCCAGTGCCATGATGTTGAGGAGGTTAAACAAACATCACCACAGTTACCACTCTGTAAATGGGGTTTCAGGAGCAACTGGACAAGCTCTCAGACGAAATATGTTGAGGACTGTTCACAACAAAGACCATCAGCGGTGCAAATGTCCCTGACGAAAAGCTACCCCAGACTAGTAGTGCTCTAGGCAAGTGTTGCTGCTGCTTTCCCTGCTCCACCACTGCCCCCTCCCTGTCCATTTTTGCCCACTGTTTGACTCAGTGTTGGTACTTCTGCCTTCACTCCCTTTTTCGTTTGGGGGGTGCCAACTGGTTTGCGTTTGTCCCATCCTGGGGCATCTGTTCAGGCTGTTTCTGGAGATCATCTACTGAGGCAGACAGGATTTTGCTTTGACATGGCTGTTTTTATACGCTTACTAGCAGACATGTCTTCTGTGGACATTGCCTCTTTTCCTTCCCATCCCACTGTGTATTTCTGTTGGGTTTTAGTCTAGGAGCATTTTGGGGTTGGGGTGATGGACTGTGATCTAGGCCAGTGAACAACTAAGGACACAGACACTCAATGCCTGGACCTTCTATGGATGCTTTGTACATCTCCTTTGGCTGTAGAAGGAGGCAATGTCCATCAGCACAATGTTTACTGCTGTTGAAGAGAATTCCTGCCTTTACTTCCACACATCCAGTGTGCCCAGAGGATGATGTTTGATATATCCATACAGATCTCAGAAATAATTTAGTCACTCCTGAATTGTAGGGAGCTTTAAGAGGTCCTAAAAACCACAGATCTCCCGTTCAACTAGTGGGATGTGTCTGAGCCAAAGTCTTTGTTTTAATGTGGCTAATTCCACACGATAATGTCTCGGCACCCCCTCAAGACGACGTTGACCGCTGAGCATCAGGGGTAACGTGGCCTGTTTCCAAATGCATCGCAGTTTTAATTAAACAGGAAGAAGTCAGTGCTCCCCCACAGGTCCCTCCTTGTGCTGGAAAAGTCAACAAGCAGCTGCTGGAGCTTGGAAAATATTTGCAGAAATGGAGTAGAGTTATCAGAGTTGCAAGGAGGAGCTTCCTGGCACAGGAGAATAGCAAGTGGGAGAGGGAGGGGAAAATGGGTTAACTTAGATGAGAAAAAAAAGCAGCAAGTGCTTTATCCATAAACCTTTGTCCCCAGCTATTAATAAATCAGCTATCTGGTGCTACTGCAGAAGCGACTGTGTCTCTCTTGCTCACTTGGAAAACTGCTGTTTCCAAAGCACTCTGTGGCCCTGCCACTCTCTGGAGGAGTTTGAGGCAGTTGGGCAAGTGCAGCAGCTTACCTGAGGTAGATGTTGGCCACCCAGTCAAGCAAGGTGTAGAGCTCCTTGAATTCCAGCAGTCTCTGGGACAGATCTTGCAAGTGTGAGGCAATGGCCTTGTGAAAAGCCTCCACATACATGTCACATACCTGGTACTCCTCTGGATAGCACTTTTTTACTGATAACTTGATTTTCAGTAAGTCTTTGCTCAGCTGTTTCTGGAGGAAACCTAGGTGGAGATCAAGCCAAGAACTCTCTTCTTCCTTCAATGCCATGGGTACCCTCAGGACTCTTTTCCTAGCGCTCTCATTGACAGCCTGCCTCCACTCCTCCCTCCACTTTCTGGGCATGCCAAGCAAGTCTGACCCAGGACCAGCAGCATTGCCTCTATCAGGGTGAGCTGCTTCTTCACGGGCGATTAAAGTCACCAGGGAGGTCAGCATAGTATCCTCTACAGTGGGATGCTCTAATGTTCCTTCCACAATGGACTGGATTGTGCTTGTGATGGAGTTATAAAGCAAATCCACATCCTTGGATTTCCGTACAAACTCCTGGGGGTTATCTTTGTATTTCTCAGCATCTCGTTCAGCGATAGTCTCATCTTCCAAGTACTTGATGCATGCAAATGCTTCCAAAAGTTGCCTTTTCTGAATAAGTTCATTGATTTCCATTACTGCAGAAAAAAGTAGAGAAGAGGTTGGGACAAAGCAGGCATTACAGGATTGACAGGTTGGTACCAGACAAGATGCCTCACAGTAAGGCTTGCAGGGCTGCTCTGAGTAGCCAGGTCCCAGCAGTGCCCCTGAGACTGACACCCTCCCATCTCTCCAGCTCCTGTTTGACATAGGAAAGAAAAGTAGTGGAAATGTAATAACTGCAAATTGAGCCACATCTCTAAACTGATGGTTTCAGAGGTAGGAAATATCCAAAAAGCTGATTATAGCCCTGCAGGAAAACCTCAAGCAATGGCTAAAAAGGCCGTGTAGAGGGACACTGGGATCTCAGGATGCATAAAACTGTTAGTGTGGAGCTGGAGCGGGATTGAGAGCAGGGACAGTTTGGGATATATCCTACCAGCAGGAATTCCTTTAGCATGGATGCGCTTGTTTCCCAGCATATCAGTGTGCCGAGCATGGCTCTGCTGCTGAATTGGCCATGGTGGCGCAGCCCAGCTCTGGTATCTGTCTGAAAGGTGTTTCAGTGTGTTGCCCAAGAAGGCAGAGGGAGTGCCCAGGAGTCTGTCTGGAGGGGCTAGAGGGAGTACAGAAGGACAGACTCCTTTGGGCCTTCTGAGCTACTGGGTCAGACATCTTACTAGGTAGTCATGTCTGCCTCTAGCCTACCCAACAGCATGTCCTCCAGAGATGCCAAGGCCCTAATGGAGCAGGATACTGGCTTGAGGACACTCCTAATACATCATTGGGAACATTCCCAGTACAGACGTAACCCTGGGAAAACCCTGGACCTCCTTCCTGCCCTCATTTTGTGCCTTAACCAGTTTCCCTAGGACAAATTCCCAACTAATGTCACAGCTAAACTGGCTCCTGCAAAATGACCGAGCAAAACGCTAGAGCAAACTGCAGAGGTTGTCACTGGTGGTTTGCATTATGAGGACTCCTTGAGATGTAGAACCAAGGTAGCAAGCCAGAGGCTGGCTCATCTGTGGCTGGCCACCCTTTCTAGCCTGCGTCTACCACAGCAAACAGCCTCTGAAAGATGACTCCAGACATTTAGGAGATGTTCTGTGAATGCTTGTGGTCCTCAGCCTCCTCTCAGCCAAAAAGAGGGAATTCTGAAAGACCAGAAGCCACAGCTTCTCAGTTCTGCAGTTATTGCAGTCTGCAATGGCCCTTTGGCTGAGGAATGAGGAGAATCTTTGGGATGGTGATCCCAGGGTCTCAGCAGAAGGAAGTGGAGAAATACCAAAGAATGCCAGATATGTGAAGTTCACCCTCCTGGGATGGTTCCGGGTTGGATGACCTGGCTCTTCACTGCCTGTGTATAAATCCACAGTCAGATGCCAGGCCCTGCCTCTCACCAGTGACCTTTGTTTTACAAGTGGTGAGCACTGCTGTCCCTGGTTTGGGGATGGTTTGGGGATGGTTTTGGGAGGTGTGTGCATTGGAGCGGGATTCAAATCTGGGGGTGCTTTCTCCTGGTGCTTAGGTCTCATATAGGTTTTTCCCATTTGCCATGTATCAAGGAGATCCAAGAGGCACTGTTAGCTTTTGAGGGGCCTCGGGGAGCTCTCACCATCTCCAGATGCTCTGAACAGGAGATCCCACTGTGATACTGAGCATAAAGCAAACACCAAAGAGGAGAAGGGAAAGGTTATTATTTGGGCACTTGTGGCTACTGCTTCTGGGACGTACACACATAAAATGATAAGGACAGGTTGCAAAGCACTCAAAGAAGATATAAGGACTGGTTGATAGCCCAGAATTTATGCCCTGGGCTTGTTTGCAGACAGGTTTTATACCATATGTGCCCAATAATATGTGCGACATTTGTATAAAGAGAGAAATACACCAAATAGCCCAACTACTGATGCAGCATACAATGCATAGGGCTTTCAGTGCCTATATGAAGCTACAGTTGCTTCTGCACTCAGTGTGGAGGGAGATTGTGCCAATTAACTTAGTCTCCTCTAGATCAATTAATATAAAACCTGTGTTTGCACAAGAGCTTGCAGTGAGAGACTAAAGGAATACATTTTGTTCTGTTTATCAAAGGGAGAAAATATCATTTAATCATCATCTAGGATAATTATTCAGGGAGGTGAGATTGGGTGCTAAATGGATCTTTAATTTAGCAATACAAGATCAGCCAGCTGGTAGTTGAAGGAAGACAACTGAAAGGCAATTAATCATTATGCAGCTTAATGGTGCACATGGTAGAGTCTCCATAGCTTGCCATATTTATCTCAGGATGAGATGTGTTTCTGACTGAGCTGCCCTAGTCCAGGCCAATCACGAGTTATTTGGCACAGGATGGGCCTTATTCGTGCAATTCCTCAGCATGTTTATTCCAAGAGATGAAAAGGGCTTGTGGTAACATTTCCTATCACTCCTCACCTTTGAGAACAGACCAGCAAAGTTTATGGGAGGGGCTCAGATCCGACTTACCAACCTCACAATGCAAAAGTGCAAAGCAGTAAATAACTTCAAGGCACAGCAGAGCACAGTATAGCAGTGAGAAAATGACAGTCCTCCTATCTGATCCCCATGACGTCCTATGCAGTAGACCAAGAATTTATTTCTATAAATTTAGACTGAGGAAAGTTCAAGCCATGTTGGTCCACCTTAGTCTATGTCTTGGTGGATGCATTGTAGTACCCCTGCCTTGAGAAGGTGGAGGAGAGTGGTGCTCAGACCAAGATTAGAGTCATTGCATTTTGCTCACACTTGGGGAAAGGTGAGAGCTATGCTGAAGGTAGTTATTATCATTTGACTGTGACCTATCTATACAATGCTGACAAAATGCATGGAAGTAACCAGCCTGAGGAAAACAAACCAAACACTGCTGTTGTGAGAAGAACAGATGCAAAGTCAGTGCAAGAGAGTAAAGTATCTGTGGAGGTCCTTTTGCAAGGCAGTCTCTAAGATTAGGAACCAAGGTGAAGGTGGCAAAACAGATTACATCCAAAACATCTTTTTTTCCCCATAAAGGCTTTGGAGCAACCTACAGAGTAGTCTGGAGACCATCAGTCTGAGAGCTGAAGGGCACAAATTATCTAGAAGTGCAATGCAGGCAATAGTGTAGGAATAGCCCACGTTGCACTTGTAGATATTGTCAGACCAGCAGTTCCCACACTGTGCTCAGCAGATTGATGACTGATATGTATGGTGGGTGACATGTCCGCTGATGTGAGCTGACAAGTTGATAGGTAGGTTTTTGATATGGTTAAACTAATGCAGTAGAGGCCAAAGAGCAGAATATTCAATAATAGGTGACTTGACCAGGCTGGGTCAGCTAACACCTCAACAAATTCGTGGAAGGGATGACAGTTGCCTCTGCCCCATAATGGGCTGCCCGGTTCTTTAGCACCTCTGTTGGGCCCAAGACTGGCAAAAGGTAAATTACTTGAAGGTTACATATATTCTGCCAAGCAAATTACACTGGTGGTGTTGTTTCTTACCTGAAAGAGGTTTTCCTTGAATGGGCTCTGCTTCTATCTTCTCACCAATGTCCTCTATGCCATTACAGATCATGGTTTTGTTCTCCTCATAGCTCTTGGAGAATCGCAAAGAAAGTCGTCTTCCTTTCCAAGTGCCAGTACCTTCCTTTCCTTTCTCTTTGTTCAGAGTTCGTATTGATTTCCGGATGCTTAACATTGTTTTAAAACCTCTTTCAAAGAACCCACTGTCCCTGCCATGCAAAGTTGTGCTGTCCTGTTCAGAAACAACCTCCATCTTTTCCTCCCCTGCACTGTTTGTCAGAGAAGCTGGTTCTAAGGTCATGGTCCTCGGGTCTATCTCTGTATTTCTATTCATCTCGTCTTTCCACAAGGGGTTTTCCAAACAGGTTAACGGTAATCACTGAAATGCATAAAACAGCAGAATTAGATGTTCGTAACAGGGTATTACTGTGTCTCCAAAGTCAGTCCTGTTTTGAAAATCTGGCCCATCCCTTTCTGGTGATTAATGCAAGGACAAAGCAAGTTGTTCTAGTCTGTAGCTACTGAAACAATCTCTCTACCCACAGGCAGCAGGTGCTGGCCTGCTTTAAGCTCTGGAAAGGCTTACGTAACTCCATAAATCAGGAAAGAGACAGCTATTTCTCCAGTGCCAAAGAATCTGAGATGCTGAAATGTGTGTAACTGTACCATTCCGGCTGCTAACAAGATACATTTTTATTTGCCATTTTTCTAGTTGGATTCCCAGCCATGTAGGAATGATAACCCTTCCTGAGTCTCACTGAGATGTTGCCACTTGCTGATGCAGATATTGCCACTTTGGGTCATGCTGCTGCAGCCACCCTGCCTCAAGCCCTGACCTGCTGCTGCTGGAAGGTGGCCCAGGGGTGAGCGGTCCCTGGCAGGTGACTGAGCTCTGCTCTAGCCCCTTCCATCAAACCCACGGCAATCTCAGCACTCCAAATCGTCATGGTTACAGCGTGGGAGGCTGTACAATGCAGTAAGGGTTCAGATCACTCATCCTGCCTCAGAGGTCTGCTTCCTGGTCTGCTGGGAATGGGTATCTTGAGGGCCAAGCCAGCCCATATGTGAGCTTCAGGGGATGCCACATGAGATTTCAGATTTCAACAGAAGTGCTCCTGTCAGCACGACTGGGCTGTAGTCACAGCCGTCATACTTGCTCAGCTCCTGCCCTGCTGCAGACAGACCATCTCCCCTCTGTCCATCGTGAGGGCTGGCTGCGGGGCTCAGGAAGGGGGAAGAGAGAGTTTTGCCTTGTCTCCCTTGCAAAGGGCTCTCACCAGCTAACATGGCCTACTCACAGGGACATTGTACATTGCAGAGCTCTGAGGATGGGAAATGCCACATTTACTCCCCCCCAGCAGGCTCAAGGCAGCTCAGTGATCAGTTTAAATCATTAGAAACAGCTATTGCTTGAGGTCACCCTGGAACTGCCTTTCTCAGGTCTGCCCAGCTCACAGGGGCCAGAGACTGAAATACGATTGCAGTAAACAAACATGTTGGGTCTCTGGAAATAGACCTCATCCTTTCACAAGCTGAGTTGGGCCAGAGCTCTTCTCCCGTATGCATGGTTATTTCACGGGCTATAAACTGCAGGGACTGCATCTTCCTGTGGATTTGCTGAGCTGCTCACACAGTAGGGCTCAGACCCTACATCACACCCTCTCAGGGGAATATTTAATCCTGGCCCTGCTCAGGAGCTCAACCTATCACAGCCCTTACAGAGGGTAAGAGTGACAAGAGGGCACTCCATTTTTTAGGGATTTCAGTAGGAAGGGGACTCTGTCCCTAGCTCAAACCCTGCACGGGGTCTCTGTGGCCAGAGCAGATCAGCAGCAGTGATCAAAGTGGCGAGTTTGTGGTGGAGGAAGCCAGAGAGGGAAAACCATAAGATACAAGCTCATGGGCAAGGCAAGAGAAGAGATACACACCCTGGTACCAACCGAACTGATCCTCTCTGCAGCAAGCTGAGATAACGCAGGTGTGATCCGCAGAAACTGAGAGCAGCTCCGTGTTGCAGGAAATCCTGGGGAGATGAGATGTTGGGTGGGCAGACCTGTGGACAGAGGTCCAGTGAGCTTGCCCACCTCAGCTGGCTGGAGCACAGTTCTGCACATCCACGCTGGTCGAGGGGCTCACTCTAGGCATGGTGCCGCTCTTCGTCCTCCTTTGGCCTCCAGAAAAGGGCTGTTGGTAGTGGAAAAAAAGGCCTGTCTCCACCTGCCCAAGCCTTCCAGCACCTTGGCCTGTTTACTCCCCAGGAGAGACTCCCGCACTGTTTCACTTTCATTACGTCCAGGCATTTAAAAGAAGGGAAGGGGCGGGGGAGAAACGCTGAATGAGCTTCAAGCATTCAAGGTTAATTATCTACCCTACAGAGAGAGGTGAGATCAGAGGTTTGACAACGGGGTGAGCTGCTGGGCAGCTGTGGGAGAAGGATTTGGCACCCGGTCCTGCCTCAGGGGGTCAAAGCCCCTTAGGGTCTGGGCTCGGGGGTTCAAAAGCAGCCCCAGAGCTGCTGGGTGAGAACAGCTACATTTCACCCCTTTCTGCCCCATTTATGGAAGTCACGGGTGGCTCGGTCCTAGTAATGATTGCCAGGCGTAGGTGAAGGACGAGGAGCACCCTGTCCCGCAGTTATGTATTTATATATTCACCTCCTGGCTCCACAATTTGCCCCAAGGGCACTTATTTCCATAGGGATGCTGTCCTTGGATCTCTCCATTCCTGGACCATTCGGGCACCTTGGAGGGAACTCAAAGCAAAGGAACAAAAAAGGGGTCTAGAAGGTTTAAAGGACATTAAACACACTTGCCTGCCTTGTCACTGAGTCGTCTGAGTGATTTAACCCTGGCGAGACCGTGGTGTCCAGATGGAGGTGAGCCTGGCTGTCTGGCTGGACAAACTGGGCAGTCCTAAGTGACTGAGACCCTGATATAAAGCAAGAGGGGTAAATCAAGAGGTGCCACCTGCTATGAGCAATACGCACTTCTTTGCTTTAGGAGCCCGACAGAAAGTCACCTGTCAGTGAGATAAGGGAGATCAGAGGGCATAGTGAGGGATTAATGCAATAAAGTTCTGTGGCATTTGAACTTTGTGCTGCGCAAAGAACAGAGGGGTTCATAACTTCCCTAGGGCCAGGAAAGGCGATGGAAGTGTGTGGGGTGGGAATAATAGCAATCAACTAAACAGGGAAGAGCGGCAGTGTGGATTGATGGGAAGATGTGAGATGGGACTGGACAGAACATTATTTGGGGCTGGCCCGTAGTGCAGGGGGAGTCCTGCCTGAAGCATCCCCCAGCCAGGCGGCCCAGTGCTGACCTTTTTGTCCTTGGGCTCTTTAAAACCACATTTAAGCCAGAAACAGCCCTGCCATGCCGGGGAAAACCACAACGGGCAGAACTTCTGCTGCTCTGGCAGAGTGACAACAGAGACAAAGGCAGGGAGCTAGTTACTCAGGCACACACCAAGGTGTGGAAAGCCCCTTCAGATATAAAGTCCAACTAAACCTCTCTCCATCCTGGTTGGTAATTTCCTCCTCTGCCAGGCATTTGTACAGACAGGCTTGCTACGGCTAGGTGCAGCCAGAGCAGGCAGGAAGTCTGGCATGGATGGGAGCTGACCTAGACCTCCCTGGGAGCTCTCAGATACTCCAAATCACAGCTAGCACCTGGGCTGCTGGGTTTCTAATAAACACAGCCCTGAGGGAGCTCTGCACTCCACAGTTTAGGTCACCTCTCTTCCCACAGCTCTTTCCAGTGCTCTCTCCCAGCACCAGCTCTCATGGAGCATGCCTGATCCTGGAAATGTCATCAGGGCACTGTAGATTCCAGGAGTGTGGCCCCAGGAGGCCATGAGAATTTAGAAATTTACCATATCGTGCAGTTGTTTATGGCTTTCCTTCAATTTTGGTAGAAGGTCATAGTTCTCAAGCTAGCTGTATTAACTTTTCTAAAAAAGGAAACCTAAGGGTGTCCTTACTCCAGGAAGGGGCTTCAAAGAATAAAACAAACACTGATTGTGGTGAAGTTCAATAAAATGATGAAGCTGGGTGATGACATAATACCTCTATCCCTTCCTACTCTCCATGGTTCCTGGAGAGAAAAGTCTTTAAGAAGCCCTGGCACCTCACATGCCACTGTTAACAGCCCTGTAGTATCAGGTGTATGTTTTCTCAGCACTAACATGGTGGAACTGTTCAGTGTTCAGAGAATCTTGCACTAAAAAGCTCATGGTCCTTATTTCCAAGGGCACCATGTGGATACCATCCAGTCCCCAGTGAGCTACAGGGCACCTGAGCCAGCCTTACCGAGCATCACAGGCCCACAGTGCTCCTCCATCCCTCCCAGACACCAGGAAGGTGCAGCCCTCTGATGCTAAACTCACAACCATGGTCTTGATTTAAAGGAGATGAGTGAAAACGGAAGAAAAGCCAATCCTTGCAAGTAGGTGGCCTCCAACTGTTTTTCCTCAGCAATGCTTTGGATTGTCTCCTGCTCAGCCTTTGCTAATCCACCCACTGATGCAGCAACAGCCACGCATCCACAGCCATCCTGGCTATGCCGTCCGTCCGTTTGTTCATGCAGTGCTCTGTACGGTTGTTCAGCCCTGTTGTCAACAGGAACACACGTTCCTGAGAAGATCTGGCCATCTGGAGGAAGCATCATGAGATTACCTTCCACCCAGCAGCACCATCTTAACTGTGCTTTGGGTCTCCAGGCACAGTCATGAGAACAGATTAATCACCGTCTGGGGGTTTGAATATTGATGCTCTCAACCTGAGCTAGCAGCAGGTGGTAGACCAGGATAAGCTTGGACCTACCCATGAGGAGAACTCAACCAGGGAGAAGAAAACACAAAAGGAGGCAAAAAGAGGTTGAGAAATCACAAGTAAGAGAGAACCTAGCAAATCCAGGTGAAAGCACTGGTGCTTCAGAGCTGTTGTCAGGGATCTCATGGCAAGCGTCCACTCCAATCTAGTAGGCAATTTTTGCAAGCTACATTCAGAGAAATTAGTACCCTGGCTTTAAGGCAAAACCAGATTTGTCCTCAGCTGCTTGGTTGAGTGACCTCAGCTCCTTTTTTTCTGACTATACATCATCATGCAGCAGTATCAAAGTGTTTTTCACTCTTACCTTTTTGGGGTTAGCCCAGTTCCTGGTAGACGCTAACGGCGAGCAGTTGCTCATATCTGGGTGCCAGGCTGATGGGGAAGCAGAAATGCTGAGAGAGATGCAAGCATGAGGTAAGGATTAAAGCATGATGTATGAGCTCTGTGCCCCCACATACCTGGATATTTCTGGAAATCTTGTCAGAGGGTGAAAGCCAGGCCAGGACTAGGGCGGAACAGAGGCTTCTGCTTCAGAGGCTTTCAAACACATATGGCTTTCCCCACACCATGGCAAAAAGTGACAACCTCTGGGCCTCAGGGGTTTCCATGGTCACCCAGCCCCATTCCCCATCCACTACACTCAGCACTCAGTTTTCAAGGAAACAAATTCTTCTTTTTTCCTTCTTGCAGAAAACCTATCATCCATCTACAATGGGGAGACATTCTGTCTGTTGAAGCTATACCACCTGAAATCTTCAGGATGGCTTTAGACAGTTATTTGTGAGCAACGGCTTAGGTGCAGGTTTCCTGTCCTGTGCGTGGGGAGATTACCCACTGGTTGTGGCCAAAGAGAAGGCATGGGGTCCCCTGATTTCTTTCTAGTGGGTATTTGTGCTGCTCACAGATGCACCCAACTCCTGTCTATGCTTCTCTTGTCTGGGTTTAACAGCTGAAACAGGACAACCTGACTGCTCGTGGTTTTGACAGGCATATGCTTAGCCAGATAAAAAACTGGCTGGAAGGCCAGGCCCAAAGAGTTGTGGTGAATAGAGTAAAATACAGTTGGTGTGGCCAACAGGACCAGGGAAGTGATACTGCCCCTGTACTCTGCACTGAGGAGGCCGTACCTTGAATCCTGGGTTCAGTTTTGGGCCTCTCACTACAAGAAGGACATTGAGGTGCTGCAGTGTGTCCGAAGAAGGGCAATGAAACTCTGCAGCCCTAAGGTTTTCATCAGCTTCAAGTGTTGGGAGAAAAACACGTGGCTGAGGCCTCAGGGGAATATTGCTCTGATGCACTTGCAGAAAACTGTGCCAGATCCCCATTGCCAGTCTCATCAGCCCAACTGGCATGGCCTTGGTGGGGTGTGCTGTGACCTGCTTCCTTCCTGCAGGTTTCACTCACCCCATAGTGGGGCTGCAATCTCAGCCTGTGTGGGCAGAGGAGACCCTGGAGCAGTAGTGATTTATTGCAGCAGAGAAACTGGCCAGGTATTTTTAACAGCATCATCAGTGATGGATGAGGCAACGGCCTACTCAGAGGCTGGATGTGCCTATGCATCCATTGCCTCCTGGGGGGCGGTTTGCAGTGAAATGAGATACATTGCTTCACCTGCAATATTGTTCTTCCTGGTTTTAGGGTGCATGGGGTAGGTTGAGGGATGGCTGAGCCTGAAGCTGAAAAGTCTGTTAACAGGGAAGAAGCACGCTGTGACTTGGAGATTGCCTTTCGCACAGGAGGTGCAGGTCCCTGAGCTCGAGTGGAAGCATTTGGAATGTGCATTTCTGCAAAGCACAGGAGTGTTGCCTGGGAGAGCAGGGTGCTCCAGATCCATCTATGTGCAAAACACTGTTTTGCACAGCCAGGGAATAAGACCACTGAAATTAGTAAATATTACACTGGGAAACAAACATACAAATGCTTATTTCATCGCAGAGAGGTGTGCCAGGATCATTTTTCCATAAGAGCTGCTGCAACTGCAGAAGTCCTTCCTATGTGCTTTTGAAGGATAAGCATGAGAGTTTTTCCTCCTCTCCACCCAGAAAAGGTCTGAAATAGGTCCATGTGAGCAGGATCTCTCACATCAGTTTTCTTTTTCTTTTTGGTGTAATGAAAACATTTAATACTTTCATCAAGCCACCAGGCCTGTGTGCTACGCCAGGAGCTGTGCTGAAGCGTGCCTGACCTCACATGAGGCCAACAGGGATGGTATAGCTGGGAGACAGGCTTCCCCTTTCCCCTGGTACTAGCCTTTTGAGCTACAAATCTTGTGCTCACCACTTACTGCAACTGCTCGACAAGCATGTTTCACCAGCACAGCACGGATCGGCCGCCACCAGCCCTGATGCTGCATAGTGCAGCCAGGGCTGGAGTGCGGTGCCCATGCACTCACTCCACCCAGCAGCAGCTCTGCTCCTGGGGATGCTCAGCTGGTGCATCAGGGACAGGCTGTGGTGTCGTCCACCAGGCCTGTCAGAGATTCTTAGAATCATAGAATGTTTGGGGTTGGAAGGGACCTTTAAAGGTCTTCTAGTCCAATCCCCTTGCAGTGAGCAGGGACATCTTCAACTGGATCAGGTTTCTTGACCTTGAATGTTTCCAGGGATGGGACATCTACTGCTTCTCTGAGCAACATATGCCAGTGTTTCACCACTCTCATTGAAAAAAATTTGTTCCTTATATCTAGTCTGAATCTACCTTCTTTTAGTTTAAAACCAGCACCCCTTGTCCTGTTGCAACAGACCCTGCTAAAAAGATTGTCCTCATCTTCCTTATAAATCCTGTTTAAATATTAAGGTCCCCCTAGAGCTTTCTCCAAGCTGAACAACACCCAATCTTTCAGCCTTTTTTCATAGCAGAGGGGTTCCATCCCTCTGATCATTTTGTGGCCCTCGTCTGGACCTACTCCAACAGGTTCATGTCTTGTGCTGAGGACTCCAGAGCTGGACACAGGACTCCAGGTGGGGTCTCACCAGAGCAAAGTAGAGGGACAGAGCCATCATGTTTCTTTAGATGCAGCCCAGGATTTGGTTGGCTTTCTGGGTTGCGAGAAAACATTTCCAAGTTAAGTCCAGCTTTTCATCTACCAGTATCCCCAAGTCCTTCTATGCAGAGCTGTCCTCAATTCCTTCATCCCCCAGTCTGTATTGTTACTGGGGATTCCTCTGAATTATTTCCTTCTCCTTAATTTTCATCAGAGGTGAGCTGATGAGTGGATGGATAGTAATTGCTCTTCACACAAAAAAACTAGTTGTTCTAGTTGCCCATTGGTTTGCAGGGAACATCAGTCAGATCAGGATGGAATTCCTCACCCCAGCACTTGGAGCAGCCTCGAGACTGAAGTGTCACAGGTCATTGACTTCAGAAAGAAGCTGCTGTCCTACCAAGCAGGGTGCCCTCATCCCACTTGGAGAAGATGCCGAACCAGACTTTG
The DNA here is from genome assembly GCA_013396935.1 of Baryphthengus martii. NCBI lineage: Eukaryota > Metazoa > Chordata > Aves > Coraciiformes > Momotidae > Baryphthengus > Baryphthengus martii. The sequence goes on along the minus strand of VWZK01021146.1, from coordinate 323,590 downwards.
AAGAGCACAATTGCTCTGCACATGACAGTGACTTCAGAATATCTACACGATAGTTCTTCTGCTCTTAATTCGCCATGCGCTTTGCCAAAACACCAGCCTGATGCCACGGCTTTTCACCATGGTGTGACTCCACAGGCTTCCGAGGGATGGAGCCTACGGTCCATCAGTTCTGGGCGAATAACCAGCCCTGTCACCTGGAGATGGGGCATCACATTTAGCAGGAGAATTTCCCCTTGGAGGTGGCCAAGGGCTGATTGCTCCACTGTGGCCAGCAGCCTGTGAGTAGGGATAAAGCCCCGCTGACAGATTCAAGCAAATTTTGACCACTCTGTTATTTAAATTAGGTGGCTAAGAGCAAACCACTTCGGGAGCAAAGGCACCTGCCTGCTGTGCGTGTTGCCACAGCTAGAAACATATCGTTGAAGCTGAGGGCTGAGCTGGGAGCTCAGCGCTGCCTCTGCTGCAGAGAACACAGAGGTCACAGCTGGCAGGAGGTTACCCTTCTCCATTACAGGGATTTGCTTTACTGCACCAAAATTTCCAGTCTACAGTGCTCAAAAACTATACAAAAGGCAGGTTAATATTTGTTTCCAACATTTCTGTAGGGTATTTTCAAGCCTTGAAAAAAAAACAATGGAGCCTTGTAAGAAACCTCTTGGGCCTCTTCTTCTTCCTGACTGAACTTTCTCCAGCTTAATCTCATGCTTGGTTTGATGAAGGAGTGAAGGATGCAGACTGATTCTTACCTGTATAACACTGTAAGACCACAGTTTTCTCCCAGTGCTGGAGGGTGCCTATATCACACCTTTGCACTGCCCATACTGGTGTGAGAGCTGTGGTCCCCACAGCAATGTCCCAAAAGAGGGGAGTGGCTTTTACTGAGCATCTTGCCAGCTGAAGCCTGCATGTCCAAACTCTGGAAAGATGAAATTTCCATACCTTTGGTGGCTGGCAAAAACTGAGAACTAACGTTTTACTTAAAT
>VWZK01021146.1:271178-321633 GCA_013396935.1 Baryphthengus martii | reverse complement strand
TCCCGCAGCGGGTCAGGGCGGCCGCCGGCAGCGGGAGCGGGCGCGGTGCTGCCGCAGCCGCAGGGATCGTCCCCGCCGATGGGCACCGAGAGGGTCCTGGAGCTGCCGCGCAAAGACGGGCTCGGCTGCGCACCCCGACAGGGAATAGCTGAGTGTGCCCCGTGGCCCTTTGAGAAAGGCTGGAGACCGCATTTTCTCAAGGGAGAAAANGTTTCCAACATTTCTGTAGGGTATTTTCAAGCCTTGAAAAAAAAACAATGGAGCCTTGTAAGAAACCTCTTGGGCCTCTTCTTCTTCCTGACTGAACTTTCTCCAGCTTAATCTCATGCTTGGTTTGATGAAGGAGTGAAGGATGCAGACTGATTCTTACCTGTATAACACTGTAAGACCACAGTTTTCTCCCAGTGCTGGAGGGTGCCTATATCACACCTTTGCACTGCCCATACTGGTGTGAGAGCTGTGGTCCCCACAGCAATGTCCCAAAAGAGGGGAGTGGCTTTTACTGAGCATCTTGCCAGCTGAAGCCTGCATGTCCAAACTCTGGAAAGATGAAATTTCCATACCTTTGGTGGCTGGCAAAAACTGAGAACTAACGTTTTACTTAAATGCATATTTCCGTACTATTTTTTTATATATATATAAGTGGTTTTGAAGTTTCATTGAAAATGTTGTCACTAGAATCATTATATGTCTATAGATATTACAATGACCCTGTTTGAACAGTTAGTCTCAGTCAGTCAGTGCTTAATTCACATATCAATGGCTTCATAAACCCTAAATCCATAAATCTGCTGAAACTGCTCTAATCTATTGTGCCAAAGAATGCCTGCAAGGGCTCATTGGTGTGGAGATAATTTGCTTAATGAGCCACCACTAGGATGGGTGGTCAGGAATGGCAGAGGGGCCTTGTTTCTGAGAGGCAGCTGAAGGTTTTTATAACCAAGCCACGCTCAGGGCAAGCATCAGAGCCCGGTCACTCTCTTTGGTTGATTTACCCCAAACTATTTGATGTGCAATACATCAATCTGGCTCTCACAGTCTTTCTCATTTGCAGTGTTTCTGTGTGGCAATGGTGGGGTGGTCGGACCTTTCTAGTGTGTCCACATCTGGCCAGTGCAGAAATCATGATGTTGCTTTGTTCAGAGCAAACTGGTTAAGGCACAGCTGGTTATTAAGCTGCCGAAGGCAGTCTCTCCCATCCAGTTATTAGAGCATTTGCAAACCCTTGCTGCTGCTGCAAAACACCAGACATCTCTTCTGGCTGACTGCAGTCCGTTTAATGATGCTATTGTAAACCACTCCTGAGAGTTTGTACTTTAATTTATCAAACATGTAATTCCTATGGGAAACTGGAGACCACTAGAAAATGGTGCCAGAACTCCCTGGGAGTAGCAGGATCACAGGCAATTACTGAGGAGGTCAGTGAAAACAGTTCTTGCTCACAGCCCAGCTGAACATCGCCCATGCGGTCGAGCAGCTCGGGTGTATAATTTGAGTATCCCCAAAGCACTGAGCCCTGAGAGCCATCTGTCAGTCCTGTCTGTCAGCAGCCCTTTCCAAATGGACCAGTTCACTGGCATTTTATTTTTTATTTTTTTTGTTTTCAGACTGAGAGGATTTTGAAACCTTTTAGCATGAGGGGCTATAATGGAGCCCTAATTGCAGTAGCATAACAGGTGCTGCTGTAAAAATGCCGTTTGCTTTTATGTAGAGTTTAATTTGATTTTTAAGCGGTGACAGGGACACAATGAGTAGCTCACTGACGCTGCCAGATTTTGCCCCTCCCTGCTGTGGCTTTTGCAGAAGTGGGTGCAAAGGCAGAGGAAAGCGGCCCTCAACCCCTCCAGTCATCGAGCCTCAATTGCGGGACACACGCAAAGCCCACTCCTGCGGTAGAGGCACCCCCAGGAACCAGCTTTTGGTACCACGGGCCACCCTGATTCGAAACAGGCCGTTTGTTTGGGGGAGTGCGGCCGCTCGCACCGCCCTCCCCGGCCACCCTCCACGGCCACTCCTCGCCCGCGGACTCCCGCGCAGCTCCTCCCGCTGGGNAAAAGGAGAAAAAAAGGAAAAAAAAAAAAAGAGGGAAGCGGCGCAGATGTAATTCTGCTGAGCCCGGGCTGGCTCGGTGCGGGTGTTCGCGGGAAGTTGAGATTTACACGGGGTGAAACAAGGAGAGGGTGCCTGGCGCTGCGCCCCCCTCCGCCGCGAGGCCTGTGCGGCTGAGGGGGCAGAGCTGCTGCTGAGCTGCGTGGGTGCTCCAAGCTCCCAGGGTGCTCCCAGCTCCCAGGGTGCTCTTGCAAAAAGCTCGCTATGCCAGAATCAAAACCAGAAAGAGAACTGTCTGATTAATTGCTTCTATCTGCTCCAGCATCAAAAATCAGTAAGGCAGTGTTGGGCCTGGGGAGACAAAAATTACTTTCTTCCATCTTGGGAAACAAAGGCTTCAGATTTACTGAGTATTTACTTAGCTCCATGTGCCACTATGTCATCCCAGTGCATGCTGTAACAAACCTGTCTGCATGAGCTTATGTAGACCAGTGCCCGTGTACACACACACGCATGTATCTAGGGGTCAGCAAAGGACCACAGGCCATCACATCTCCCTTCATACGCACACTTGCAGACAACATTTCACCCTCCTGTCGTGTTTCTCTCTACATTCCTCCTTCTGCAATGCTTCAGTGCTGGCAGGGTGACGATTAAAGTGCAAAATAGTTTTTATTTTGCTCTCTGCATCCTGTTGGTGATAAATCTGCTTCTGGGTCTGAAAGTCGGTCCATGTCTGCCCAGAAAATCTTGCAGGTATGGAAGTAAATCACAGTACCTGACTTAAGATCCAGCTTTTCTCTCTGCCTCCTTGGAAGGGGATGAAAACCAGTGCATGCAGAGACAGGAGAAAGCAGGGTGGAGATCTCAGAGGGACACATTCCACAGAGTCCCTGTGTCCTGCCATCCCAGACCCTACTGCTGTCTTGGTCCTCACATGACTGCCAAGAGCAAAGCCCAACAGCCTGCCTTGGACCACTTTGTCCCCCTCTCTGCCAAGATGGGGCCAAGTGTCATGGCAGCACAGCTGTGACTCCATCCCTGAACCCACAGAAAACTCGAAGTGTGATCCATGTGGTTTGTGCAGCACCAAACACACCGTGGTGCAGCTGAGATTGAGCAACCCGTATCAGTCTGCACTACCTCCTAGCGGGGCAAACCTTGCCAGCTTTTCTTCTTTTTCGCCAACAGATGTGATTTATTTGACCTAACACTGTTGATGCAGTTTGAGGACACGACATATCCTACAAGCCGCAGCAGAGCCTTGGTATGCAGAAAACTCTGGTTCTCAACCCTCCTAGGACTGAGCCAAACTCATCCCTGTAGAGCTGAAGATATGCTGGAAAGCCTGGCATTAGCTGGAAAGAAGGAAGATGCTGTGCAGCCCTCTTTGGCTGCGCCACTGCAGAGCTGGGATCTCCAGGGAGCATCGCTCCCTCCGCCTGGGAGCTGTGTCCTGCAGCCAGCCCCTCAGTTTGCCCGTGCCCCTGCTGAGCATGTCACTCTGGGCACAGCACCCACATCAGCCCCAGGGACAGGGTCTCTGCCTGGGAGCCTGGGACCCTTGCTGCTTCTTGATGCCGCTAGTGCTAGATAGGCTTCCCAGTGCTGCTGCAGGAAAGAAATAATGAAAAAACCCCAACTATTTTGGGTCAGCAGATGGGAATAAACTGAGCTTTATGCCTGTTTCTACAGAGCCCAGCATGAGGCCCTGGCTCCCAGTGGCTGTCAGCACCATCCCTTCGCAGAGGGAGACTCGTTCCCTTCTCACAGGGAAGACGCAGCCCCCTCCTTGGCACCCAGCTGCTTCAAATTCACGTCCCACATGCTGAGCTGTGCTGCAGAGCTCTGCCATGGACACTTTGGAGCTGCGCAGCCCTGCAGGGAGCCACGGCACCGATGGCTGCTTGGTGCCATGCTGAGAGGTATCCCCTTTGCCTGATTTCCCAGGCCAGCAGCCACACCAAGCAATCTGGAGGAGGTAGAGGGAAAAATCAATTTGTGACTCAACCAAATTTTAAATTCTGGGGTTTTTGTAATTTGGGGGCTTTTAAAGTGTTTTACATGAAACCTTGCCTGACCTTTCCTGCCTCGTTTCCCATTTTACTTTCATTTGTCTGTGGGTAGAAGTAGATGGCAGGAGGTGGCAGGTGATGCTTGGTGTCCTCTTCGGTGTTCCCTATCATGCAAGCACAGCTTGGCCAGCCAGACCATAGCCTAGATATGTACAAGATCACCCAGCCAGAGGCAGCTCCCCGGCCTTGCACCAGGGACTTCTTTGTTGCTGGTGCAAAGCAGAGCAGGCTCCCAAAGGGGGACTGGCACCTTCCTCCTGGGGTGGTGCCTGGCAGGCATGCTGGAACCACACAGCTCTGTTCTGAGTCAGGCTTCTTTTATGCAAGAATTTGGATTTTAGGCCATTTCTAGCAATTCCTCAGAAGAGCAAACACAGATGTGTTTGAATTAACAAAACTCCAAGGGCATTCCTCCAGTTTTCTGCATTCTTTGTTTTCTAATCAGCCGTTTGAGACATCTTTTCTTGGAAGGGGAGAATGAGCATGAGAGAAGATGACACTAAGGTGTATAAATCCTTCCTCTCTATGATTGCAAAATAGCAATGGGACTGATAAATCATATTTTAAATCCAAACACAAATGTCTTCCCCAGCCTGATAAAAAAATCAAAGGATAAACAATGAAGCCAAATTTGTATTGCTTCTGCAGCTATCACACATTTTGTCTCCTGCATTTTAATTTTCTTTCTGGCTTCATCTGCTAGACCGATGTTGAAAAATATTTGGCCTCATGGTGATTATCTTTGTACCACATCGCAGAGGAATGTCAGTCATCTCCTCTACTTTGACCTATTAAACACTTCTTCCTAATACATTATTGACTTTTATCAGATTCAAAGAATATAGCCAACAAGCCTTTTCAGTTTTCCCTATTAAACTTCTTTGAGCTTTTGTTGATTTTTTTTCAACATCATACTCTGAAATGCAGTTCACTCTCTGCTCAAGCTGTGATTGTGGATTCTGAGTTATTCAATGCAAGTGCGGTTTGCTTTCAGATTCACCACACACTGCATCACATCGTACAACCCATCATGCTATGGCCTGTGCACCGAGATGAAAATACCTGCCTTCAGCCATGATTCAGGTTATTATGTGCAAATCAGTAATTATACTGGTGTAATTTCTTAAACAGCAGCCTCCAATCTCTACATCCTTAGAGCATCTCTGATAGGTGGGGACAGTCCTCTTTCCTGTGCTCTCTAAAGTCTAAGGATTGCTTCTGCTTGAGCTTGATACTTCTAAAATATTTCATATATTTGGGGGAAGCAGGTGGTGTGAAGTCAGTGTGGATTTATCTCTCGCCCACCAGCCTCGGTGGGAGCAGAGCTGGCAGCCACTATGCTCTTTTGGGAAGTCCCATTATACACCATTAAGTGGGGCTTTCGTATGTTGTGGGGTAATAACAGGAAAAGTTAGACATGTGAAACCTGACCACAAAAAGCCAAGCACCAGCATATGTTGCACAATATTAGAACTTAGTAATTATTCATATTTATCTACTGCATTGTCTGTGAAAAACCGAGGAGCACCTCTAGATGGTCTGTATCCACTGTGCTTGGGTGCCTTTGAATACAATGGTCAATAGCTGAGATTGTTAAATAAGATAAAAAGCAGGACTTGGCCTTGGATGTTGACCAGGACAAACTAATGTATCCTGTTTGGTGCCGGCCGCAGCCAGGTGCTGAGTCACTACCCTTATCACATCCTTGAACTTAACTGGCCAGGGCTGTGAACAGATAAGCAGGGTAAAGTGATGCAAGACAAGTCATGAAAGAATCTTTACTTGGTACAAAGATCTGTGCCCAATTTTCTTGGTTCACATGGAGGTCTTAAAGAAAATAAGATGTGAAACTAGTGCAAGTATCTGTGCTTTTCATTCTAGGGTGGTAGGGCTGGCTCTTAGGCAGTGAAGGTAAACCCTGGATTCAAATGTCTTCATACGACAAGGGATGCAAGATCTGGATCAAGAACTGAAGGCGATGGCTGGTGTCCCCCTGCACACGTCTGCTGCAGGAACAGTGAGCACCTGGACCTCCTCACTCTGCTGTGGCGAGCAGCTCAGGGACCCCTGCTCTGCCCACCTTCCCCCTGCAGCCACACAGCCCCTGCCAGACATTGTTGCCCCATTGCTGCTGCACGTCGTCCAAACAAACGGCAATGTTGACACAACAAACTGCCGGTGTATGGGCACAAGAGGCTCCTGCGCTGATCCAGCTGAGCGCTGCGCCAAGGACTTCTGGCTGTGCCAGAAGGCAGTGCCAGGCATGGCTGTGTTTAAATGAATGTACCTTTTTCCCATAGACTCTCAAGAGTCTTGTCATTCCTCAACAAATCAACCCCACGCAGCTTCCCAAAGAGGTGTAGGATGCTGGCAGTTGCATCTTGCCCTCAATCTCTTCCCCACAGCCCCTTTCTTTTCATATGTCCTGCAACATCAGATTTCCCCCAGGAGAAGCTACAGCACCCATGCTTTTTAGAGCCGGGTGGCTTTTAGTCTCAAGGCAGAAAACAAAGTGCACTAAATTCAGGCAGACTTCTGGCTCTGCCTCCAGCAAGGTTGGGCATAGCAGCTCTAGCAGGCAAAGGTTTTCTTACGTTTGTACTGAACTGGTGCCCATCTGAAATGGTTAATGGTACTGACAGCTAATTCCGTGCCTCCCAGCATCATGCTGGTGGCACCCATGTCTGCTCCCCTGGAGGGTACCATGATCTGCAAGGGGACCTTCGAAGTGGTGGAGAACAGAAGAGGGGCACCATGAAGTGTGGGAAGAGATAGGAATATAATATGTTTTGTACAGGAAAACAAGTAAAGACACAAGCGAAAAAAAAAAAAAATGAAAATAACTGGCAGAAATAAAGATCTTTCCAATGGAGGAAAAGAAAACAGATGGGAAGACAAGAGAGAAACAATGAACAAAGAAAGAAGGGCAGAGAAGTCAAGGAGAGGTTGGGGGAAGGCTGTGCAATCATTTAGCATCAGCTTTTTGCATTACTTCCCTGAAAATTGTGCAAAGCGGGGGCAGAGAGCTGTGGATTACTGAAGTGTAGCACCACAATACCGTGGGCTGACCACTAAATTACCATTCAGAGAGTCTCAGTTTAGCCTCGCTGCTGCCATGAGAAGGAGAGGGATGTATGCTGAAAAACAGACCTATAGGGAAGAGGGTTGAGACTAGAAATTCCATTATATTCTTGGCACTTTGACATTTTTCCTCCCCTTTTGTGAAATCTCAAGGGAGCGCAGCCTACTCTTGCAATAATAATAATAAAAAAAAGGTAGCATATGAGTTGGCATGGTAACTTCATCTACTAAGTAACTAACACGTAGGATTTGCTTCTTGATCTAGAATAATAATGTCAACAGCCCCCAGGAAGAAGCTTTCTTGTGACTGACTGCCTATTGCTGACTGGATTTCATGCTTCATTCACACTTGGTGGCTTTGGTGAGATTCACGGTTATACAGGGACAGATCAACTACTGTAACACCAGGGTACACATTTGCTGGTTTCCTCCACCTCACCCTTCAGGCCATCATTATTTGATCATGTCCAGGCACTGTTTTGCATTTAATTACTGTTATTCTTGGGTTTTTTGAAAGGTCTTTAGGACTGAGAAGGCCTAAGAACTGAACAAAGTCATTCCAATGTGCCCATGCTGGGAGCATTGTGCCCAGCATGGCCAGTAGCCCCAGTAGCTCCTGCTCCTGAGCTCTCTCTGCCCACAGGAATAGACTGGAATGCTCCACTGCTCTGGCAGAGCCTCCTCGGGCAGGACAGATCTCCTCAGTGCTGCCAAGTGATGCTCTCTGTTGTGCCTCCAAATGAGGTATGGGCACTACCACCTTGGAGTGCCCAGGTGGGGAGAGCTCAGTGTTTAGGAAGCAGGGGCAACCCAGGGGACAGAAGTAGAAACTACTTCTTGTTACCATTTTCAAAACACAGAGAAAGAAACCTAGCAGCCTGATAACTTTATTTTGCCCATGTTTATGTCTGAGGATTAGCTGTACAGTTGGACCTCACAAATCTGTACCCCCTCTGCTCCTCCACCCAGGGTTGGTGCTCCAAGAGAAACAAGTACAAAATGCACTGTGCATACAAACAAGGCTGCCTGTGAGAAGAAGGAACAGCAGACCCCCAGCCTGAAAAGGGATTGCTCCTTTCCTATATGTATTTTTATGTCCCTGCAGATGAGTCTCCTTCTGGGGCTGATGAGGGGACTGTGACCATCCTAGCCCTGGGGCTGGCGAGCTGCAGCTGTCCTCATCGGTGCCCATGGATGAAAGGGAAGGGCCAGGGGATCATCCAGATAAAACTTTGCTTTCTGTGGCATGGCTGCTCCTGAGAGATGGCTTCTCTTCTCACTTCTTGTTTTAGATACTTGCATCCCTCAGCCCTTCCTTTACACAGGTCCCACGTAGTTTATTTTGGTCCCCATGAACAGACAGTGTCGTACTGGCGTAAAGATGATTTGAATCAGGGAACAGAAGTAGAAACTACTTGTACAAGAGCACAAACCTGGCAATACCGGATCTGGCCACAGGTCCATCTAGCCCAGTACCCTGTCTCTGAAAACCACATAAACAGGGGTGCAGAGAAAAGTAAGAAGACAACAGGTACATCAGACACTCCTCCAGCCATTTTCAGTTCAGGGGGTTCCTAGGCTAAATGTGGTTTGTAACGTGCGTGTAACAACACTGAGCAGATTCCTTTTCCAGGAACTTGTCCAGCTTCCTCTTTAATTCATGCAACCTTTTAGCATCCAAAACATCATGCAATAAGGCGTCTCACATGGCCACCCACTCTCTGAAGAACCATTTTCTTTTGCTTGTTTTGAAGCTGGGCTTCACTTTGAAGCAGACTTCACTTTTTGCACCCAATTCCTGTACTGGAAGAGACAGAGAATGTTTTCTTCAACATACAGGAGAAAACTATTTCAAAAAGATACCTTCTAATTACAGCATGGCCTGAAAAGTGAGTTATACTGCTTTAGAGACACTGATTTTAACGCAGTGCAGCTAAGCAGTCCCGGACAGAATGCATAGCAGCCCTTTGTGGTCTCCACAGGCTCCATTGTTCAATAGATTAACACAACTGCAAAAAAGACAAGTCGTATCATGCAGGATCATGTGATCTCAATGAGAGCATGGTGAATGTGGAGATACCTGAGCAAATTTCAAATGAATAAACTCTGTCCCTGTGGCTATCAGTTGATCCCACTCAGCTCCAGTAGCCTTGAGCCACTGCATTTCTGCCTGGCCAGCAACCAATGGACCCAGGGCAGAGAAGGTGCTGCCCTCAGCCTGCCCTGGGGGATGCCACAGATGCTCTGCCCTTTCAGGGCTGGGCCAGCCACAGCAGGTCCTGGTCTATGTGCCAGCTCTGGAGATCTGCTAGAGGGCAATTTAGCCTCAGGATCCTCTTGGGGAAGGGGGCTTCATCTGTGAGGACATGCAGTACATTTCCAAATGCAGGCCCTCACCTCCCCACAGGCATCTTTCAAATGCATGAGGTGTCTGGTTTTAAAGACTTCTGTATCACACAAAGCTGTTTAAAATGGCTAAGTGATAACCTCCTCAAAGGAAGATTTATAAATGTTTGCATCCAGTTCCCAGTGGCACAATAAAAATGCATTTTACTTTAAGTAACTGCTTTACCTAGGGGAGTCCCAGTAAAATCAATGATTTTTATTTTTTTTATTTTTTTTTTTAGCTTAAGTGAGCAAGAAGCTCTAAGGCCCTTTTATTTCCTTCACTGATCAATGACTCAGAAATATTCTTCAGTGTGAATCTCTTCCCCATAGAGCACCCTTTATCTTTTCTGTCTGCGCTGGAAAAAAACAGGCTATCAAAAGGCAAAAGCAGCCACTGCACAAACTTTTTCCTTATTTTATCTAATCTCTACAGAAAGTCTGAGGCAAGGAGAGTTTTCTGAGGTTAGCTTCGGAGTTTCCAGATGAGCTTTGTAAATTCAGGGTGATGAAGCTCCATTTGCAGCCTTGCACGGATTCAAACCCTCCAGCCCTCAACTCCTCGCCAGAGGTGTTGGCGAGATGCTCTTGTTCCCGGCAGGAGCGGCCGCATGGGCCGGGCAGGATCCAGGATCCCGCAGCATCAGCCTGGGAAGTGGCAAGAGAAGCCGGGGGGCAGGCCTGGGGCGCTGCTTGCCGACTGGCCGTGGCGTGGCTTGGGCTCCTCCAGAAAAACGTGGGCTTGAAAAGGAGAGATGGGGAGCGTGCTTTATGTTTCTTTTGTGAGGATCGCATAGTACATGCAAGGGAAGAACGCGTGACTCATGTCATGAGGTGCTTTCCCGCCGCTTGCGAGCACTCCGCGGTGCTCCCGCCTGCGGTGCCAGGGCCTTGTGTGTCACGGCAGCGCTCGGAGCCACCACGCACCCTCCGTGTGGTGAGTCAAAGTGATGGCGGGGGAGGCAAACAAAAGGGAGCTCGACTCTATTCGGTGATTTTTGTTTTTCCCTCGCACTGGGCAGGAGAAGAGGCCGCGGGCAACCCGGCTGTGCCCGAAGCCCCGTCACTGCCGAGGGAGGGGGCGAGGGAGGTGTCACACCTTAGGGAGGGAGACAGGCTGCTGATGGCATGTGCTGGCAGGGACTTCTGCTGTGCAGGTAACCACCGAAACAGCCCTGCTGAGGGACTTCACACCTCATTTTGTCCCAGAAAGAAATCATTCTCTTCGCATGGGGCATCTGTAAAACTCCGTGGTGTAACTGACAGTTGCAAGGAGCAAAGGGCCCCTCTGAAGAGAATTTATGAAAGCCACATTGGTTTTTGTAGATAAGAAGTGATACAGAGCAGGTGAAGACCCTTCACAATTTTTTTTTTGTGTCACTGAGAGCTCCTTAGGATTTTTTAATTGCTGTTAATGATAAGTAAATATTGCCAGCTGAAGCATGTGAGCTAACAACACTGCTTAACTATGGTCAGTGCTGGGACTGCTGTTTGCTTCACAGCTGTGTTGCAGTATTTCTAAAGCAAACCAACCAAGAGGCATCTCGGACACCTTGAATTTGTGCTTTGGGATAGCGTTGGGGTGAGCTGAGCTGTGGTGCTGCCTGTTCCCTGGTGAGTGATACTCTGACTCTCTGGAGGGTTAGGGGAAGCTGGAGGAAAGGAGAACTGAGGCTGGGTGTGTGTGAGTGCACTGAGGTGCTAAAGACTCCTGTGTGAGAGGGCAGCTGGAGCATAAGGGCCTCAGGGTGAGAAAATGACCCCAGTCTGAGCTGGGATTGGGTCTGTACATTGTTGTGGTGGTGCAGTGCTCCAGTAGAGCCCTCTCTGGCATAGGAAGTATCTTCCCTGTGTAACCTGAAGTTGGTCGGCAAGACCACTGAAGGCCTGCTTTTATTGTTTAATCTGCTGACTTTCTGAGAACGTTATGGCATTTGCATCCCTTGGGGTTGGGACTACTGGAACTGAAGCATTGAAGCGTTGTGGAGCTGGCAAGACCTGAGCTGCCTCCTCTAATTGGCAGGCTGCTGTAGATGCTACTGTGAAAATTGCCTTTGCTGCCTCTCTTGTGGGTCTGTTGGGTCCTTCACATCTGACCATGTAAGGAGGCCCCAAGCTTCCGCAACTGTGCTTTGAGGTCTGCCTTCAAGTAGCTTATACTCTAGAGTCTCGGGCAATTATTTCCCTCTACCAAGTAGCAACAGCAGAGAGATGACCACAGTAGGTTTCTGGCTCTGTGCTGCTGCTAGGAAGCCCCACATCAAGTGCTCCATGTGTTTATTTTAAAGGAAGGTCTTATCCCTCAGGGAAGAGAGCAAAACAACAACCGAACAACTTATTTTTTATGCTATAGTCATTTTGATTTATGTACTATTCAGGCCACAGCAGCAGACTAGTGTCACTGACTGTTCCTCAGTCAGCTCTGGGACCGTTATGCAGAGAAACAAGACTTTCTATTTTACTTTGTGTCAGGAGCACGAGGATGCCGAAATGCCATGTTACGGATATTTTGGCGCCTGTACATCACCATGAAATGAAATTACCCTGGAATTTTGCTTACTACTTTCTGTACACTTATTTTTGAGTTTATTTCCAAATAGCTGCTTCTTCTCTTACTCAAGCCGGTGTTTTGCCAGAGATGCTCAAAATGTTCTGTGAATGAGCCCAAGGAACAGATTTTCTGGCTGATGGAAACTGGCAAGGCTGCTCCAAAGCCAGGCAATATTAGGAGACAATGATTTTTGGATTGCTATTAAAAACTTACAAGTCTGTAAACTATTACATGAAATTGTCTAGCAATGTTGTCTTGTGAAGTTATATAAGCCTGCAATAGAAAATGTTCTAACACTTGGCTTCTTTTGTTTTCCTAAGGGTAATGCTATACTATGAGACACACGTCAAAGTAACATCAATGCACCAACTCAAAGGCAAAACGATGGCTTTTTAAGATTAAGATTTAATGCATTTAAAAAAAAAAAAAGTTAGGCCTTTTGATCAGCTGCATGAACAGTTGAGCCACTTTTTACTACAGTATCACTAATGCTGAGTGTCATGAGATGAGACACGGGCCTGGGGCATCTCAAAGTCCAAAAGCTATAATAAGGAGGTCATAGCAAGTCACAAAGATCAGGCAGTGTGTAGGGGCCTCGCTCATACTATAAGGATTGTGATACTTGAGATCGCTTGGTTCTGATGCTTCTGGAAAGCTCCAATCTAATCTCTGATCACAGTGACACATCTCGCCTGCCAGGTGCAGGAGGCAGAGCTTGTCCCTGCCAGACAATCCCATAATGGACAAATGCTTCTAATTTTCTCAAACGGTTTCCTTAAAATCACTGTTGTAGTTGTTTTTATAATGCAGGAATCACACTAAGCTGGTTTTCATTTGGGGTTTGCCTATAACAGAGTTTGTTTAGAGACTCTGTTGCCCAGCTTTTGTAAGGACATACCCAAGACAATTCTTTCCTGTGCTGTTTGTACAGCTGTGGGTAGACTTGTGCACTGTAACATCTCAGCAGTTTTCATTATGTCTGGCTATTTTATTCTGAACGTCTGCTGCAAGTATTCACAATAAAAGCTGTTTAGCTGCTGTTGACTGGACCTACCCCTCTTCTAAGACTCCGATCTATGCTTAGTGCACTATTGCTAAAGCTTGATCCTGGGAGTGCTGGAATTCCACTGCTGATCCTGAGGGGGAAGAAAAAAAAGTGCTAGCCACTGTGGATGAAGCCACTAGATTTAGGAAAACGCCTGCCTAGGTGAGTAAATGCATCAGAAATTCTCAGGGATCCTGTTTCTAGGAGATGGCATGAGGACACACTGACTTTTTTCCCTCTAATGTTAAGGTTCATTTGCTGCCAGCTGGTTAAAACTAGGCTGTTTGTATGCAGTGACATCCTCTCTATCACTCAGGAGGTAAATGTTGTTAGATAAGTCCAGATTGCCCACCATGCTGTCCAAACTTGGCACTGTAGTTGCCATGAAAAAAGCCAGTTCCTTCAGAGAAGTGAGTATTGGTTCCAGCTTACAGAAGGAGAAACATCTAATTTTTTTAATCAGTGGTAGCACTGAGCATTCACTAACTCACAAATGGTGATCACATTTGCTGCCTGGATGTCTCCTTTAGATCGAGGTAACTAAAGATTTCTAGCAGACCACAAATCTTCAGCCTGAAAGGAGAAATAGGAGCAATGTAGGAGAGTTCTGTGAAATCATGAGGCAATGGAAGAGTTTGATCTTGATGATCATACCCTTTTTCTGCTGGTACAAGAGCTGAAGATCATCAAGTGTAATTAGCAGGAGGTTGGCTCAAAATATAAAAGATGTTTATTTTTTTTCACACCACACAGTTCAACTGTGAATTGCATTGCCAGGGGATGTTGTAGATGACAGATTTTTTCCAGTATTCACAAAGTGAGTAGGTAGTCAAGGAAAATGAAAATCCACCAAAGGCACTTAAATACAATGATAGTCTCCTGGCTCACTTAGACCTTAAGATGTTTGGAGTGGGGGATGAGGAAGTACACCTAGGGGAGGGAGGGAAATCATTGTATGAGTGCTCCACATTTTGTGTTCTTTTCCTAAACACCTATTGCTGGCTTTGCTGTTGGAGCCAGGATGTAGGGCTAGATGGGCCTTTAGTGTGACTGCTCTGGTGTTGGAGAATATCTGCCATAGAAAGTCTCTGTCTGCCCTGTCAAAGACTTTCTGAAAGCCAATATAATGTGGACCCATGATAGCTACTGTTTTCTTCTGTTTAAATGATGTGGAAATTATGGCCAGTGCAAGAATAGGACAAAACCCAAGTTGCATTGGAAGCCTGTTCTTGACACTGCTGTGGGCTCTGTTTAGTGCTGTTATGTAAAAAGAATTTCTTTGGAACAGGCAACATCATGTTTCCATCCTGACTGTTACAGTAGCTTAAATCTGCTGAGGAAATTGTGAGCATCTTTTTTTCCCATCCTTAGGGGCAGATTCCTTTCCCGGGCTCAGCTGAGGATATGTAGCTTTGTTTCGAAGCTTTCTTTACAGAGCTACTGGAAAAAAATGGCAGGTATTTTATCCTGATGTGTTGCTCTGTGAGTCTCTGCTTTGTTGGCAATCGCTTTGAAATTCCCCAAGGTGATATTTGCTTGCGATTAATATCAAATTCTACCTTTATGCTGATAAAGGTAAATTTTATTTCAAGTAATACCTATTCAACATAACGAATTAAAAGATCTACTTAATGTTTTCTTTACCCTTCATAGCTAGAGAGAATATTTCCATGCTGGTTTTGGTTGAGCCACTCTAGTTGCAACTAGTTCACTTGTAGGTCTCCGAGGTTTTGAAGGGATCTCACATACTCTTTTGTAGTTGCCACCTCGCACTCCTGGGCAAACTTGTCAATAATGTTTAGCTCTTTTTCTCTAGCAGATCTTTTGAAGCACCAATCTGGAACATATTTTTCATCAGTCTTTTTCTCCTAACTATTGATAGTGAGGACATTCAGAGCAACGTGTTTGTTTTCATGAGGACTTTTCCTGTGGTATTTTGACATAACTTTTACCTCCTATCCTCAGGAAAACACAAAACTCTGCTATATTCACATGTGTGTGCCTGGCATACATTATCAAGAACTGGATCCCATGTGGATAAGTTGTTTGAGGGCTAAAGTTTAAGTTCTCTTGTGGATCTTATAAAAAGCAAACAAATAAAACTTCTAAATTTACTTGCGGGCGGGAGAGGTGGCAGAGAAGTTGGGAGGTGTTCCTGGCAACATTTTCCAGAGCTGCCTTGTATGCTCACACAAGTTCTTTACTTAAATTATGAGAAAATTTGCCTGGTAATACATGTTTCATTTTTCGTTTTTCTTGGGGAGAAGAACTGGAAGTTACTAGTGTTGGCAAAGTTCTTGTCTTTGTTTCTAATGTATGAGACAGTTCCGTGTGGGCCATTGGTGTTACTCATGTCATCCTTAACTATACAAGTGTGGATAGATACCTTGTTTGTGAAAGGTTTAATATTGTAACCTTGCTCTAGCAAAGTCTTTGATGACATAATAGCACATATCTCTATCTTCTTTGCTGAACCTTTCTTGTTTAGGGGTAGTGATGGATAATTTTCAACAGTAGAGTCCATGTCAAGAGTCTTGAACCTATGATTTTCCAACTGGTGTCTCTGTAAGTATGTTCTGGAAACGTATCAGTAATAAGTCTATTGCTCCAGGCTTACTCTTTGGGGTCCTGACTTCTGGCCAAGACAGTTTGGTTAGGACTGGTTAGTAGAGGGAAACTAACTGGTCCAAGGCTCATAAATAGGCATCAACATGCTCTTTTGTCCACCTGAAAAATACCTTCCGATAGGCTGAACCTATCTAGAGGCTCCAGTTCTCATCTCCATTTCTAAACTTGAGAAAACAGTTCTGTCTGGCCTTTAAGCTTGTATCTCCTAGAGCCCTGTCACTGTCAAGGTCAGAAATCCCCCTGGCCCTGTGCACTAGGGATATGAGGAGGATGAGGCATCCTTCACTGCAATTAAATGAAGTCCTGTGTGCTCCTTGCTCTTACGCTTATGGTAAGAGGAAGAAGTAGCAAAGAATGTGCAAAGCTGAGGAGAAATGGGCACTTAGTCAACTTTGTTCTTGTGTGAAGATGGTACAAAAATTGTTGTTTCTTGTTTTTACATTAGCAATTCAGATCTTGTCTGCCCTGTTTGTTTTTTCTTCACTGGAAAACTAATAGTATTATGACAGTGTAAGTAAAAGCTGATGAATTTCGAGTAGAAATGCTTTTCCTATAAAATGTTTTAAGCAGTCTGTATTTAGCTAACATTTATCTAACTCCACTCCTAACCAACAGTTGGAAGAGAAAATCTTTGCAGTTCGACACCTCCTCCTCTCCCTCTTTCACTAGAAGCTGCAAAACCTCCCACTCTACTTCTCTAGATCTTCCAAGGAGACCTCTGCCAAAACAGAACTTGATGTTTGATGTATTTTTTTTAAATAACAGAAAGAAGAAAACAAAACACTTCCAGCCTCTCATACACAAAGAGTCAGAACAGGGCACGAGTCCAATTTGCTTCCCTTCCCATATTTCCTGAACGTGTACTCTTGCAGAGGCAACCAAGGCACTCTGCTACATGTTCTACCCACCAGCCTTGCTATAGCTCTCTGGCAGGAGCAGTATCAAGGTTATCTCCAGTGTGACCCTATTCTTCAAGGTGGGCACTGAAGCAGGGACTTTCCCAGGCTCTTGACTGTCTGGCAGCAAACAAGATCCTGTCTTTGACAGGTCAGGACAAACTCTGCAGGGATGCCACCAGCCCATAATGAGATTCTGAGTCTCCCTTGTAGTCACCATTTCTGTAGCCATTAACAGTTTCTCGCATGATTTGTGGGTGTGGAGTTTTTTTTCCAAAGCAGAGCATGGCCGTGCTTTCCAAGGGCTTGCCGAAAAGGTGGCAGGCAGAGAGCATCTGCCCTACAGTCACCTGCCAGCATCTGGGAGAAGCTGTACTGAGGTGAACTGGGCTGTGCCCAAGCCTTGGGAACTGACCTGCTTGCTCTACTGTGGGCTCAGTCTGCGTGAAGGAAACGGAAGAGGCTCCCAGGCTCTTGGCCAGCCTGTTCTCGGTTGAGACAATTGAACAAGCCTTCTGCAAGTAGATCCTGGCTGATGTGGGGTGATGCCTGTGCCAGGGCCACTAAGCAGTCTGCTAAGCAGCAGCCTGTGCATGCCAGGTCAGAGATGGCGATAGCAAAGTGGAATACTACCTTTTATTAAAAGCCTCTTTTACTTCTCTTTCCTGTCTAGAAACTTTTTTTTTTTACCTTAAAACTGCTGATCAGCTGGGAAACTTTACTGCAGGCTCCTAACCACTAACAGTGGCAGACTTGCTTTCCTCCTACCATGCATGAGAAGTTAAATCCTGTTTCTGTTGCCGTGTAGGCAATGTCAATTCTAAGAAGGAAAAGATCACCTCCAAAAGCTCTTTTTGTCCCCCCCCCGCCAAGTTTCTTTACCTGCAAGGCCACAGCCTCCAGAGAGTCTGTTACCTCTTTCCAACCTTTACCCGCCACATGTGAGCAGCAGCTCTGGCATCTCTCTTATGCTGCACAACTGTTGCCTGATCAGCCGAGGCCGCAGTGACAATCTTGAACAACTCAGCTGATTTACTTGTGAGTTGTGCTCACCTCTCCCTCATTTTCAGTCTCTAAACATCCTGAGAGATGTCATAGGAAGCTTTCTTACATAAGAAGTCTCTGTTGCACGTCTATGGATTGGCCGTCCAGTCTCCTTGTTTTACTACTGTCCTCTCACAGGGCCACTGCAACCACAGTTTGGCAGATCATCAAGAAATACCTGTGATTCCAGCATAACTCTTATTTTGGTGGGTTTGCACCACTTTTCCACAAGAAACCCTCATCATGTGCTGCAAAGTAAAATAAAACCTTCAGCATGGGAGTGAAGAATCCTGGTGCATCCCTGGATTGAGCTCATGTCCAGTTCACAGTGCTTCTACTGCTGGAAAATGAATTGTCAGCATCTCCTGCTCTTCCCCTTTCTCCACAAATACCCCTTGGAATCTCATGGTCTCTATGTGAAACTTGCTTCAAGCCTGACTTACTGCAACATTTCCACAAGTAATAGTGCAACCTGTCAAACATTCGACATCTCCCAGATCTGTCCTAGGACAACTCAGATACCACTCTAAGGCTTGCAGGCTTAGCTCTCAAATCTTTACAGAGATTTCATTACTTTAGGAAACATGGACAAAAATTGCCCCAGTCACTGACAGCTTACACCAGTAGTAGGACCCTTCTTCTCTATCAGAAAGGCTGTTTAAAGAACCACTCTCCAGAAAGCGTTCTCTGAAGCTCCAGTTTGCAGGTTGGGGGTGGGGGCTGCTGCCTTTCTGAGTAGACTATTCTCTGGAAATTATGTTGGTAACTATATTAGGAGGACAGTCGTAGAGCTTTGCCCTGTCCTATTTAACTTCCTGAGTAGTTTGCAAAAAACCCCCTGAGAGCTTGTAGGTGTAGAGACTGGGAGTGGTAACTCTTGAAGAGGACCTCGATGCTGAGTGAACCCTCCTAATAAATTAGCTTAAAGAAAGTAGTTTATGTCAGCATGGCCAAATACAAGGGCCTTCATTCAAAAGCAAAGAGGTGGGACCAGGTTTATTGCATGAGAGTGTGTTTCAGGGAGGCCATTGCTTCTGAAAGCTGCTGGAAATGCAGATGAGAAGATCATGGTGGTTGGTAAGAACAGTGCAGGTATGTGCTGTGCTGATGTCTGAGAGCTAACACGGTTCTCTGGTGTGTAAAGTGGACAGTGAGTGGGAGTGGTGAGATAGTGTTTACTCTGTGTTTGGCACTGACGCAGAAGCAGTTTGGAAGCTGCATCCAGTCTTTTGTGCCTGGGTTTCCTGATGTATCCTGCCTGCCAGGGGAGGGCAGAGTGGGGAACAGGAAGGATCCTGAGCCTCGTGTATGGCCTGGGATCATCCCACCTAGTATTAGACACCAAGCTACACTCTCAAAGGTGGGGGCGGAGTTGCCTTGTACAGTTGGTTAAGAGAGAGAGGATCCACCACTGCTCAGCCCTGAGGGGGTGCAAGTCAGGCACAGCTCTGGCTGGGGCACCCAGCTCAGCAAATTCAAAGCAGTTAAGAGAAGATGGCATCACAGTGCACTTAGGCCTTCACTGGGAGCAGGCTGCTTGGTGGAGAAGGTGACAGGTGAGTGCGTGACTCCATCCATCCACTCACCATTGTGCTGCCCGTGGTGTGCTGTGAATTGAGTTGCCATTGACCTCTGCACTGCTAACTGCTGCTCATCTATCTTAATTACATGAGGAATAAATTATAGTGCCTTACAGAGGGGGAAGCGATGCGTGTAGCAGTTATAGAGCGTGGAGCTGATGCACATTAGATCTAGCCTGAAACCAGAGTAAAAATGTGATTCCCTTCTGAAACAAAATCCAGCTCTTTAAAGACAGAGGAGACAGGAAAGCTCTAAGAAGAGCCAGGTCATGTCAGGGAGCACCCTGAGTATGGTGGTGATTTTCCATGTCTGCAGTGGGACAGCATCTCAAATGTGAGTTTGTCACAGAGCTGTCTGGCTTTGATGGGAGATTCTGTCCTGGGCTGAAGGAGAAACTTCGTCAAGAACTTTAATAGCCACAGCTGGCAGTGGAGCGTTTGCTGGGAAGAAGGTGTTTTATGAGCACATTAAGTGCCTTGTCAGTTTTTGATTTTTTTAATTTTTTTTTTTAAAGTGTAGCTCACATTCTTCCCTCTCCTTCCTGTGGGGTGATGCACTGCAAAGACTGTGATATGGAGACAGATGGAGGGAGGGAAACTTCTGTCTGACCATGTGGTTCTTCAACCGTTGACTTTCTCTTTTCAATTTAAAAAAAAAAAAAAAAGTCAGTTTCAAACTACAGATGCCGTTTAGAAGCTTCTTGTCAGAAATGCCAAATACTTTTTTTTTTCAGCTGGAACTGTCGACATGAACTCAGCATGTTTTCATTTAGAGCAGCACAATATGTCAAACTTAAAATACTGAATAATGTTTTTCTGACCCACTCTGACTAAAGAGCTTCTGTTCCAGACGCTGAGGCAGACGAGCAGCTTTGCCCCTGGGATGGCTAGGATGAGAGTGTAGCAAGGCACAGCACACCACCAGGACAAGCAGCTGGTGCTCAGGGTGATGGGGGGTGACAGTGGGTGTTAGACGGTCTCATGTTCATCACCTTGATGAGTGACCCCCAAGGAGGGGGGCAAGGATGGAGATGGCAAAGCTCCACATCTAAGTCAGTTAGGGACCAAATAAGACTCCAATGAAATTCAGTGTTGACAGAGGTTAACTAATGGCTCTTCAGAAGATTAATTTGCAGTGCTTATACTTTTATTTGGTTTCCCAATTAACTGTGACAGCCCAAGGAGAAAACAAACCAGTGTATTGCTGTGGGCAGCAAGCAGGGAGTTAGGCTGCTGAGGAGCAGTGGAAAATGAGGCTGAAAAAACACCACATTGCAGGACTTCAAAGACTCACTTGATCAGAACCATTTTATTTTTATCCACAGGCTGGGGTAGGGATGACAGAAGTGCTGAGAACCTCTTTCCCCTCCGAGAGCCTGTCACAGCCAGGTGCTGTCGCATGATGGCCAACATGACTAGCAGGCGTGGCCTTGCTAGTCAAGCCCAGGCCAGCAGGAGCCTCATCCAGGGGAGCAGTGAGTGGCAGGGCTTTTCTTTAGGATTGTGATCACAAGGTCAGAGGGATTAATTAGTCATATCCTCATGTCAATGAGAAAGAAAGCAGAAGAAATACTTCTGCTGTCCATTAGGGATAGAGCTCGTTGGAAACCTAGACTTGCTAATGGAATGCAGCTTCGGACAGCTGAAGCTGATAGTCCTGTTGGCGTCCTGGTGTCCTTTCCACCTACTTCGTGATCCCTTTGTCAATCTGATCAGATCTGACATATCCTAAACAAGCAGGTGATCCCTGGACGGCCAGGGATGAAGGATATGGGGAGGCAGGGTGGCAGCAGCATCCATTTAGATAACTAAAAGCTGCCATGGAAAATGGCACCTTTGGCAAGTGGGAGGAAGAAAACTGCTCTTTCTGTTGATGTTACTGTCTTTTTTTCTTTTTTCCACACTTGACAAAGCTAGGCTTTGTACTCAGCTGCCACAAATAAACAGAATTGCACCTGGGACACATCTTAATTTGATTCTCAGTTTTTCCAGTGGAGAAAAAACCCTATGAAGTCCTGACTATTAGCTAATAGTTCACTTCGATAGAGTAAGACTATAAAAATTCTTTTAAATAACTTGCTTGCAGTGTTTATCTACATGCAGCTCTGTGGCCATGCTTCCTGCAGGAGCACTTTGGCCATGATCCTGGAGATAGAAGGGGTGATCCCAGGCTCTGCTTCGGCCCGAATTTCCCTCTAGGTGTGGAGACCTGTGAACATCAGTGGAGGCAGATGATGTCTCCAGAGGTGATGAAGATCAATACTGGGAGACTACCCCATGTCCCTGTCTCAGAAGGCAAAGCATCAGAGCAGGCAATAGGCACGTAATGCCAACCTGGTTAGAGGGTACAAGTCAGAAATAATTAACTTTATGTAATGAGGCTGAAAGGCAATGCACAGAAAACTGCTGAAGGGAAACAGTTTGTCCCTGGTATGCTGACTGTGGAAGTCATTAGCTCCGTGCTGTTGTGGCAAGTCCGAGAGCAGAGCAGGTATGTGCTGCCTCTCATCCCTGCTGCAGGGGTCAGCTTCGGGCTAGATGATGTCAGAATCCATTTGAAAGCGTTGCTTAATTTTTTTTTCTATATGCTGGGCAAAGGTACATAACCAATATTAAATGCTAAAAGTTTCCACACAAGTTGCTCTCACTGATGTACAACTTTGGAGATTCACTTGCAGTTGTAGAAAAGTGATTCCTTGAGATCTGTTGGTAAGGTTAGTAGTCAGTAGGGATACTTGAATAGACCTAAGAAGTGGTGATGATGTGGAAGGTCAGGTCTGGGCACTGTTTCAGGCTCTCGGCAGTTCCCTGTTGCTTTAGCAAACCTAGCAGCTAGGGGATGATGTTTTCATTGCAGCTGGGACTGTTAAAATAGCTGTCTTCTGATGCCCAGTGGAGGCAGGACAGCGGGTTGGGCTTTAATCCGTAATGTTTGAGGAGTTTGTATTTTATTTTGTATCTTATATGTTATTGTATTTTGGATTTTTTCCTGCAGTCTCCCAATGTTGTGCACTCACTTTTAGAGGAATGTGACAGGGCTTTTAAAATATGTGTGGCAGACGAGGAATGGAGCTGTATGACTGGGTATGGCTTGTGCACAGGCAAAGCTGGTTCATAAAACTCCAGAGGTAAATCAAGCATGTGAAATTTGAGATTTTTGTAAAAAATTTGGCTGAGTTTGCAAACAGTATAGCTAGCTTGAAAAAGACTTGAGGGTTTTTTGGTCTTCAAAATAGCACAACCAGATGGCAATGGGCTGTTTCTGAACTTTGGTTACGTAATTTGGCTAAATATTTTTCTTCCCTCTGCGATTCAAAATTATCTGTAATTCAGACTGTGCGGGCGCTGTGTATAGTAGTCTCCTGACATAAGAGCATTCCTAATGTGCTTCCTGTGTCAGGGAGTAGCCAGAGCCAGCCTGCCTGTGAGGGCAGTGAAGCTGGGAGCTGAGATGGCCCCAGGTGAGACATGCCCTGCCCAACACCATGATTCCCTGGGGAACAAAGGCACAGGCAGAGCCGGACTGTTTGTGAGGTCCATTGACAGTCCGAACACAGCAAGCGATGAGCCAGGTCCAGGCAAGGTGTAGGTGTGGGTCCCAGGTGAGACAAATTGTGGCCAGGAAGAAGTTTTGGTGCCCAGAGAGAAGATGCACGGACCGTTTAAGCTGTCCAAGGGCTACAGCAATGCCTGGGAGAAGAGGTGATGGATGTTCAATTAAAAAGGGCCTGAAGGGGTCCATAAATGAGACCAGTGCCAAAAGACCATAAATGCTGCTTTAGGGGAAGGCATGAAAGCTGTTTGTACACACACCATTCTCCCGCACCAGAATGTGATGGTTTTTGTAAGAAAAACATTTTGTTCCCCTAGTCTTAAGCATCCATTGCCATTACATGAATGGTTGGAAGAGAAGAAACTGCCCCTTCTCAGTTGTTAAGTGGCAGAGCTGCAAAGGTCCAGCTGAAGCAAGTCTTGCCTGAGAGCATAAGGGCCTGCTGACAAGGTAGAAATTTCACTTCTCTGAAAAAAAATGTATACAGTTTTTATAGAGTTTTTTTCCTCTTTGAGAGACCTCAAAAGTCTTTATGAAAGGGATCAATGTTTATTTTTCTTGTTTCAGCCTTCAGCATGAGTAGAATTGAGGAGTCATTTCAGATAAGGAGAGTTTTCCTATTTTTCAATCTGTCCTTTGCATGTAGTTACATGCAAAAGAAAGATTGTGCAGTTTGCTTCACTGCTTCCTTGGTGCATTTGGTCACCAGCTCTCTTTTTCCAATGCTGAAGATACTTGCAGACCTTTAGAGGAAAGGAAAATCAATTATATACTAAAGGAGTAGTTTAAAACAAATTTTAGTAAATTCAAGTTAAAGGGTACTTTCTGAAAGACTGAAATTTGGTTTAATAATGTAAAAAAAAAATAAAAACCAGGTTGTCAGCATCCTATTACTCCATAAAAATAATCACAGTTCATGATAATACAAATAAAATTTGTACCTGATTTTCCCTCTTCCTAGTGATATTTTCCTGTTGACTGGATCATATGCATGTATTTGTCGTGGGTTCTAAGTTGTGCTATGTAATCATAGAATTGTTTAAATTGGAAAAGACCTTAAGATCATTGAGTCCAACCATTAACCCAGCACTGCCAAGTCCACCACTAAACCATGTCTGTAAGTGCCACATCTACACATCTTCTAAATACCTCCAGGGATGGTGACTCCACCACTTCCCTTCATCATACACTTCATCAAGCACTTCATCATACAGAACAGCAAAAAACTCCTAGCCCTAGACCAAACTGAAAAAATAGCAATATTTTCCATCACAAAAATGATTTTTTTTTGCAGAATTATTTTTTTAATGACAATATTTTGATAATCCAACTGATATTACTGGAATGGAGTTGCTGAGGATGGAGAACGGCTCAAATGTTCTCAGATTAGTTAGTTGTTTTATCAAAATGAATGCCCTAAAATAATTTCTTAAATATTTGACTCACTTTAAGTTTCCCAAAATAAATGCATCTATACACAATTATTTCTTCAGTATCACTGGAGAGAGGGAAAGGGATGGGTAGCTCAAACCAGTCTACTCAGCCCAAAACAATAACTTTTTTTTTTTTTTCGGATTGCTCTGATTCTGATTTCTTAAAATATTTTGATTTGGGATTAAAGCCAAAAAATCGCAGCTATTTGCACAGCCCTAATCTGAGTTATCTGGAGTGGGGTGTTGCCTCTGTCCACTGGAAAGAGAGACGATTCATCAAGCCTCATCATTCATATCTCTCCATAACGTGTTTCTGTTGTCACCCACAGCATAACATTACCCCACACTGCACATCCTGTGTGGATCTGACAGGTCTCTCAAGATCTTCAGCCTTCTCTGTTTTTCCGAGACTAAGGACTCGGTACAGATTGCTCTGTGTTTACGTTTGCTTCTTGAGCACCTTGTGAGAGCTGAGGGCATGGTAAAATTGCTGCGCAGCTGTGAAAATCTTGTCTGGATTTCTAGGTCTGTCCTCTCTCCTCACCTCTTCCTGTCTTCTTCTGTAGTTTCATGGCCTAGCTAAGACTGCACTGTGGGTGGCTGTGCAAACTGCTGGCCATTCTTTCCTGGGAGCAAAAATACAGACTTTCTGGAGCTGACTTGGCTCAAAAAGGGTCACCCAGAAGTAGTGGCAGCCACGTGCACAGGTGGTTCTCACTAGAAAGGAGATCATTACTCCTTGGTCCCACTGCTGGCACACCACTGTTGCGGGACCAGCTGAAGCAGCCTGCTTCGCTGCTTTTCCAGCTCTCCTTGCTCATTTGAGTCAGTTGGGAGGCGACAGGCACACACACACTTGCATCTCCTCCTTGCAGTTACTGTGAGGACCACAGCATTACACACAGGCCATTGGGTTCTTTCAGGAGCCTGGGATGCTGATGTGAGGAGGCTTGCAGCCGAAGCACTGGGGAAAGGGGAGCCTGGACCACTGGTCCGGGGCACTGGAGAAGCTGTGTGAGGATGAGCACCTTCCCCTGAAGCTGCTCATCCCACCACCCAGTGAGAATCAGTTGTGTCAAGTGAAAAATTTGGGTAAGAGTACAGGGCAAGGGAAGGACTGGGGCTTGGAGCTGGGATATGTGCTGCAGGAAGTAGGAAGAGGCTGCCAGGCCCTGGGGCAGCATGTGGGCCTTGTACTGGAGAGTGAGTCACCAATGGCAAAAGGTGCAATTAGGCCTTTGTTAGCATCTTCAATTAATGTTATATTGTGTTTAAAAAAAAAATAAATATATAACCTGTTTTCTGAGCCTTGGCAAGGTGGGAGTTGCTAGTTACCTTCAGGAGAGTGCCCTCAAAAGTACACTGTCCGCTTGCTAGCAGGGTGCAGAGCTTTTCTCCTCCAGGTCTACAAAGTTTCTTCAGCCTAGTGAATATGGGCTGGATCTCTTTTCTGGCCAACACCTTATGAATGTGCCATTTTCTGAGCTCGCTGGCATGCTCAGAGCTTGCCAGTTTGGAGTTACTCAGGGCTAGTTTTTTCCATAGCAGCTATCTGTTTTTTATGCATGATCCATTTTATTCTAGGTTGAATGACCTTTTCTGTTTTGGCATAACACACTTTGGGTGAGTTGAGATATTTAAGAATAGGGATTGCATTTACAATTAACACCCTGCTTGAATCTGATTTGCCTTTCAAGTATAGGGATGGCCCAAAGTCAGGCCAGGAACTATGGAAACGGTTGCCCCAGGAGGGAGCCTTTACCAGACTGGGACTAGGCTTGCAGGGTTGAATCTGTGGTGTTTCGTGTCAAAGTTATACACAGGATTTCATTCATCATGATAGTGAAGAAGTCTTTCAGGGTGTGGGCGTTTTTTCTGTTTGTTGGTTTGTTTTTTTTGATGTGGTAGGGCTTTCTGATGAGCAGATGACCTCATTGCAATGCTTTACTGAAGCAATTATGGAAACATGGTGGTTTCCTTCTGATCTCAAAGCCAGTCCATCACCCAGGTGTCCCTAGGCAGTGACAAACCCTTAGCAGACCTGGCCTGAAGTAAGACAACCGTAGCTGGAGATCTGTGCTGGCCCTGTGCTTATGAATAGGGAACACAACTCCTGACACAGAGACACACCCACAGTTTTAGTCTGCTCTTGATAGACGGCTTTTCTAGTTTTATCAGGAGGCGGCTCACTTTTTTTTTCTTTTTTTTAACTTTTCTTTTCCTGATGGTGTTTAAGCCTCTAAGTGAGAAGACTGCTTGTTTTCCAGCTGTGAGAGGAGGCTACCTCTGGTCTAGTGAGGATGAGTGTGTGGCAACAGCAGTCAACATCTGTCTCTGTCAGGTCAGCAGTAAACCAGCAAGAGCTGTATGATGAAGATAATGCCTGGGAAGAGGCTTGGACTGAACCTGGTCCTTTCGCTTTCCTCTCCCAAACACAGGTGCCCTTAGGGCAAGTAGGCAGGCTGTTGTGGGGAACCATGACCAGAAAGCTTCCGAGATTTGCAGCCCTGGGAAGCAGAGCCAAGGCCCATGATGAATATTAGTGGTGGACCCAGGAGGTTGCTGGGTTACAGAAAACAGTCAGTGCTGGTAATATTCTCGCCCTTAATTTAACGTCTGATCTTTAATCTTCGATCAGCAACACCTCCCACCCCCGTCTGAGTTCAGTGTCCTGGAGAAGACTATGCTTAAAGGTGAGGTCAAGGTAATTTCGAGAGGTTCTGTAAGAAAAAGTGAGGGCAAGCTGGCAGCCAGGAAAGGGAAAATTGGTCCCATTGTTAAAGGAAGAAAAGAACATCAGAGGGCTTTTTAAAATGTCAGGAGTGGAGTATTGCTGTGTGCTCTTTGCTTATTGAGTAGAGTTTGAGGGAGGTTTGCCTTAAATATACCTTCCATATAAATATACAGAAACATGTTCTTTAGTGAACTTTAAACATTAGCTATAATAGTCTTTGGATAAAAAGGCAGTCATTATTTCTTCGAGCACACTCGCTACTGCCGAGCAAATGTTCCAGTGTGGCAGGATGGTGGCTTTAAAAATAACTGTTCACTCCAGAGCCTCCAAGTGTGGCTGGGAGGTAAATTAAATGTTTGACTGTGAGCAGTCATTGATGTGGTCCAAGAGCTGCAGTCGGCAAGGTCTCGTTTCACTGAATTCAGTGGAAATTCGAGGCAGTGGGAAAAGCTTGCAGAAAAAGGAGAAGGTTTTGGTGTCTTCAGAAAACTTCAAGCCTTTTAGGAGCTATTTTTAAAAATCATCACTTCCTGACCTGTTATGACACCCGTGTTAAAAATCACAGGAAGCTGGGTGGATGTTGTTATCTTGGGTGACATACCTGTGCCATTTCTCAAGGTACTTGTCCAATCTCTTTCTAAATGTCTGGAGACAGAGACCCACATGCCTTGGCTCAGCAGCTCCCATGCTCTGTTGTTCCCACCAACCCAAAGTTCTGCTGGAATTTGTCTGAACCTCCCTTCCTGTAATTTACACACATTGGTTTTGTCCTACCCATAGCAGAAATGAGGAAGATTTTTTTTTTTTTTCTTCATTTCTTTACATCCTTCAAATTCATCGTCTCTTCTCCAGGCAGAACAGACCCACTTCTTCTCACCTTCCGATACAAGCTGTGGTTTTGGGTCCTTGCTCACCCAGATTTTGTCTCCTCTAAACTCTCTGCAGTGAGATCACGACCTTCTTAAATTGCCTCCAAACTGAATACAGTAACTCAAGCTAAAATTTTGTCAATGTGGACGGATGAGAATTACTTCATGTGTCTTACCAGCAGCAATCCTGTTCGTAGTTCATGGTACAGTATTTTACTTTTTTGCAACAGTAATGTTAATTTGCAGTCAAGTTGTGATCCACTAAAACTTTAAGATCCTTTCCTACCCATCTGATACCAAACTAGCTTCTTATCTCCCATAAACATGAATGCCTGTTCCTTCCTACAGTTGGGACTTTGAATTTGTCCTCATTGAATTTCATCCTACTTTTTTTTCCAAATGTTTCTCTGATCTTTTTGAGGTTACATTACATTCACTTGTGATGCAGCGTGGAGCAACTTGCCCCATGATGAAGCTGTTTGTGAATATAATATTTTCTATCCTATTATTAATGTTAGTGATGAAGATACTGAATCATGCAGGACCCTGCAAAGATGCCTTTTGGACCCTAAATACCTCCAGTCTCACCGTAAGTGATTGATCACTGGCCATAGTCGGGTACAGGCATTGAGCACTGCTGTACCCCTCAGTCATAGCTGTCTGCTTACCGCACACAGACTGTTCCCCAACAAAACGGGTCTCCTGGAGGCCAGCACCCCAGCCCTGGCTAGGGAAGCTGGGAGCCCACCAGTGCTGGCTAGCAGCAAGCCTGCTGTGCTAGCCAGCTCTCCTGGGCATGTCAGCAGCCTGGCTCACCACTGCACCCACCCTCTTCCCCAGGAACAGCACTCCAGAATTGCTGTATTCTTCATCCTGGACTTGATACATACATATTTTCCAATGGCAATGTACTTTACTGTGACAAGAGGGAGGGAAGTCATGGAAAAGTTTTCATTTTTGGCAAAATAGCAATTTCATGAGATTTCAAGAAATGTGAAAGTATAGATTTTGGAAGATTTTGTCAATTTTTAAAAGAAAAAAAATCCTTTTTTTTTTTTTCTTTCTTCTTTTCAGTCAGATTTTTCTTTTCTACTCCATACCCTCATCACCACCTCCCTTCAACTTTTCCCTCTATCTACTTGCCAGGGAAAGTATAATGCTCAAATATTCTTTCCAAACCTTCCTTTTTCCACTGTCTAACCTTTCAAAACTTTGATTTGGAGAGGTTAGAGAATGGAAAAAAAAAAAATACAAACTGTAAAACCAAAAATGCTGATTTTTCTAGGACATGTGTGGAGCCATTCTTGTGCAGGGACACGTGTAGGAGAGTCCTGGTTAAGCAAAAAATAACACTAATGTCACTCAGTGGCCAAGAAAAGCAACTGGAATGAAAGGAAAGCAATGCAAAAGCAAAATGCATTAAAAGGTGGGGAATGGGAGCTGTTTTGCACTGACACGGCAGTGCATAAACACATTCACAGTTTGAAAAGGGTTGATTATTCTCCCCTCTCTCCCCTCTGCTTTGCCCTGACCAGGTTTTTCTGATGGGCTATATCTCCTCAGGCTGGTTCTGCTTCCCATAGGGGTGCCTGTGATGGAGTGACAGTTCTCAGGCACACTCTTCCTCTTTCCCATCTCTGTAGGACTAACTCCATCATTTTCATACTGTAGCAGCACCAGGGATTTTCAGTGACCATGCCATGGTATAAAAGCCAATCTCAAACCTTTTATTTTATTTTTTTAAAATTTTTCCTGCAAAGAGCCAAGAAACAACTGATTAAGAAAGTATAACAGATGAACTCTTCTATAAATTTTAAAAGCAGTGCTATTACTTTTGGAGAGAGCACAAAACGTGACTCAGAGCAGGACTGCTGAATGGAGTCCAGCCGGCCAACATGTCATCCATCGCTGAGAGCAAGACGGCTGCTAATCTCATCTGCAGGATAATCCTGCTGCCTGCCACAGGCGGTAATTAAGGGCCATGTTTTCAGCAGCCCTACAAAAATAGGCTTGCTTGACTGCAGGAAGCGGACAAATTGCAGCGCACATAGATAGCACCATGGCACATATGCTGATTTTTCCATATGTAGACACATGCACCTGCAGACACCAAGGGTTTATTCTGGGAAATCTGCTGGAGATGTGTCTAGAGATGCTTCTGTATCCTGCT
The DNA here is from genome assembly GCA_013396935.1 of Baryphthengus martii. Classification (NCBI taxonomy): domain Eukaryota; kingdom Metazoa; phylum Chordata; class Aves; order Coraciiformes; family Momotidae; genus Baryphthengus; species Baryphthengus martii. Next base: position 291,540 of record VWZK01021146.1, on the reverse strand, counting down.
CTAAGGGTTGCAGCCGTACATACGACCCACATTCCCGCAGGGAGCGCTCACCATGCTGCGCAAACTGTAAGGATGGCTGTAGGGGTGGCAGGACTGCAGGGCTCCTCCGTACCATGTTGAATCAGAAGTTAGACTTTCCGAAGTCCCGGTTTGCACCAGTGCAGCACGATGGGGTGGCTGCACTGCGGTAGGTCCCAGTTTCTGAGGACAGTGTCTCTGATGAGTATTTCTCCATGTCCCCACACTCTCTATCCTTCAGCAGGCTCAGGCAGAGGCTATTTATGGGTTATTTTTCTTCCTATTCCTTCCTTGCTTCCTGTTTAGGGGATATCTTAGCTAGAAACATTTTCTGGTTAAAGATACAAGACAGATGTGAACTGAGAAGCTACGTCCCAAGCTTCCTTGAAATCTGCAATGGTTTGGATCAAGGCCTGTCTATGCTCTTCAAAAACCAAATCAAGGAGCCTCATCCTCTTGATGGATGGAAATACTTTCCTTGCTTGGCAAAATAGGAAGCAAGGAGGCAGCTCCTTGTGTGCAGGGATGAGAACGAGAGAGATAAGGGGACATTGTGAAAATACAGCAGCTTTTCTCTTCGTGCCTTACAAGTGCCAAGGTGCTGAGCTGCATGTTTGGGCATGACTGGTTATTTTGTGCAGGGCTACCTCCTGTCTCAGCCCATGGCTCCAAATGTCGAACCCCAGGTGAGGTCTCCTTGTAACCCCTGCAGTTCATCAGCCTTCACTTAGACTTCATATTCCTGTGACGCATGCTTCCTAAGAAAGTTTCATTCTCAACCACTATTTCTCCTAATGCTGGCTCTTTACACGTTAGTACCTCACCATAGGTGGTAGGCCCTCTTAAACTCTTCAGTACTCTTACCTACAGCTCTTCTGTGTGGTGGTAGCCCAAGAGCAAATGGTTCTGCAGTGCCCTGGCACAAATCTGGTGGCTCTGTGCAGCAGGGGAGGGCACATCAGGTTTTATGATGTTTGAGCAAGCTGTTGTAGACTGGCTACTGCATTTTATGGGCCTATTTGTACTTTCATCTTCAGCCTCTTCCCCAATACTAAATAAAGAAATGAGGGAAAGTTTATTGCACCAAACCTTTTGCAGTTCACAGCAAAAATGTTCTATACAGAGACAGATAAGAGATGATAACTACTAATCCTCCTTAGCCAAATCTTGCTGTTGCTATACTGGTTTAAATGACAGTCCAGCCACTGGTTTGAGTGGCCTTTTCAGTTTCTCGCCACTTGAAATGGCAGCCTAGCTGAAATGTATGCCTTCTTTTGTGGATTTGTTTGTCCTCTGGTGCTTAACCAAGTACTTGGTTAAGTTGCTTCTAGCAATCTAACATCCTGCCTCCGCAGAGGCTACGGCTCAGAGACAAGAGAACAAGAGGAAATGGCCTCAAGTTGTGCCAAGGGAAGTTTAGATTGGTTATTAGGAAGAATTTCTTTACCAGCAGGGTTATCAGGCATTGGAACAACTTGCCCAGGGCAGTGGTGGAGTCTCAGTCCCTGGAGATATTTAAAAGTCTTGTAGACTAGCGCTTAGGGATATGACTTAGTCAAGAACATGTCAGTGTTAGGTGTGTGATTGAACTAGAAGATCTGAAAGATCTTTTCCAGTCTAGGCGATTCAGTGTGATTCTGTATAGCTGGAAAATCTTACACAAACAGAAGAAGCCGGGGTAGTCTGTTCTATTGTTGAATAAAATAATTTAATTCTGTTGTTATCCTGTTTTATCCATATATTTATTTCTTCCTTTCTTCAGAATGTGTTCTAAAGCCTTTCATGTAATTGTTCCCACCATCTTTGCATCCTGGTATGTATGTGCTACATTTGCTCTTGCCTAGTCAGGTGTGATGGCTCTGATTCCCTTGAGGAGTCTTGCTACTAGGACAATGATTTCACATACCGGAAGGCTCCAGTGGAGATTATTTGTTCTTATTCTCTGTCCATTCCTACCACTACATTTGTTGACTCTAACACAACATCTTAGATTTAGGCTTTTACTTCAGGTATTATTTCCAGTTTGTTTTCTTTATTCCTGTTACGTAGCTCACCTTCTCTGTTATTTTCAACATCGGTGTTTTCACTAAAGCAAAGCATTCACTCGGTTTTGGGGAGATACCTCAGTTACCTTTAACCTACCTCATTCTCACCACATAACCAAACAGCTCTGTCCTTATTCTCCTTTTATTTATCTATCTGAATGACTTCTGTATTATTATTTCCTGTGCAAGGTTGAACTCAGCCTGACTCTTGGCAGCCCTCCTTGGTTTCTGAGCCATGACAATCAGAAATATCATCACCAGTTGCATTTACTTTCCAGGCTGCTGCTGGGGCAGTGGAGCCTTCTGCAGTTATATGACTCTTTTAGCACGTCTCTGCCTTGTATCATTTCATCAGTAATGTCCATGATCAGATGAGTTTGCAGTAGAGGCCCAAAACACCCCTGGTAGATTATTATTCCCCAAAATAATATGACTTGACTCAACCAGTTTTTATTGTGTTGCATATTCTGTCTCCTTATTTCTCTACAGTCTTCCACAGCATGACCAGAAGCTGTACCTTCACCTCCTGTATTTTCACTATTGCACCTCTAGGAGAACGTGTTCCCTTTAGTGCCTGTGTTGCAGTCAGAACCTCCATTTCTCCACACCCCATAAGCAGGAAACTTGAACTCCGCATTTATACATTTCTGTCAAAAGACATCTTTCACACAAGGCATCTATTTCTTTGCACTCTCTCCTAAGCTCAGCCTTGACCATCACTGAGCACCAGAAGAGGTTGCTCAGGGAGGTTGTGGTGTCTCCATCCTTGGAGATACTAAAAACTTGACTGAGCATAGTGCTGACCAACTTGGTTTTGGTAACCCTGCTCTGCATGTGGGATTGTGCAGATAGTCTCCAGGGGTCCCTGCCAGCCTCATCCATTCTGTGAGTGGCACCAGAAACCCCCATGCATTGTTTCCAGCCAGCTCTGTGTGAAAATGCTTCCCTTGCTGCGGCTCTTGCCCTGCTGCAGGCGTGCTGCTGGTGCTGTGGCTGTTCCTCTGCCTTGTTCAACAGTGAAGATCACAAGTTCTGTGATTTTCTGATGCTAAGCAACTTGAGTTTCCACCACCTTTTTTTCAAAAAGACTGGTGAGTTTTATGATGACTGTTGATAAATTGCACTTATTTTAGAGTCATTGGAAATGTCCTGGTGATTCTTTTTTTGTGTCCCTGTTAGAAGTGTTTTATTTTCCATTTCTAGGTAAGCAAGAAAAAACATGACTCTCCCAACTCTATTTTCAGATTTGGTATAATCAAGTTTATTACTGACATTCTTTCTGATACTTGGTAATTTCAGCCTAAAGACATGTTGAACTTGAGAGCTTTAAATACACAGACAAAGTGGAAAGGCCAATCCGTTCTCAGCTAGACCTAGGTGAAGGCATGGTGGCAAAATAAAACTTTAAATATTCTGCTTCGTTCAACTATCTCAGCAGCAGTCTCTTTACCACATGGAAAATCATTTGTCAGGCTTCATAAAGGTTTGTCCCTTGTTTTGGACAGGTGTCTCTCTCTTTTCTTGCTGAATGCAGATCTCATTCTCTCGCCTCTCAATCTGAATGAGCTGGAATCTCAGGATAGGTACTTGTACAGCAATTGCACAAGACAACATTCACTGCCTAACCTGAAGCACAGAGAGGTAGGTGGCTGCAGACAGCTCTCCTCTGTTATTAATTGGCACACTTGCTGCACAGACCCATTGGTACCACGGGATGTAACAGTGGAAGATGAAATCATGGTAATTTCAATCTTCCCGCAAGCTATCATTTAATTTACATTTTAATTAATTTTATAAGTCTTGTAGTTATGAAATATTGAAGTAATTAAAGGCATGAAGTAATTAAAGGCATGAAGCAAGGAACATGCTAGTGTCAATTAAGGGCAGTGAGTCAAAGAGGAGAGTTTGGTTCAAAGTCAAGTTCACATGTAAAAATACTTTGTAATTTATAGTTCTGACTATGTGACATTTTCTAAGTTCTTAGGATACTTAGAAATAAATAAATAAAATGAGGCATAGTTTTAGAGTCTTAGCCATTTTAAGAGATCACTGGTTTTCTTAGCTTTCAAATGGGGAAGCTGAAGCACAGAGTTTGAATATCAGTTTCCTGAGCTCAAGGAGAAAATCTGCAGCAGAGCTGGGAAACACATCCTGAGCTGTTGAACAATCCAGGTACATGTCTTCCTTACAAGAGCATTCTTCCAAGTGGCACACGAAAACAAATTATGAAAGACGTGTGTGTTTTTGAGTAGAGTGACACCTTTGTTATACAGATCTCATAACCTGGCCTTTGGCTACCCAGCCATTTGGTATTCTCAGAAAATGGCTGTTACTAATTAAGAGTGGTCCTAAGTCTTATGATTTTCATATTGTTTTCATAAAACCACAGTTCCTAGATGCAAAAGCCCCACTTCTGTGTAAATGAAGAAGTTTCAAGCTGTCATAGTTCTATTAAATATAAAGCACTGCTCTTAACTGCACAGAAACTGAACTATCAAATTAAAAAGAATTTGAATGTATTTTCAAATCACACCCCGTGTACCGTACCTTGAGTTTCTTAAGCCAGCTCCACAATTCTGAAGGACAGACTCAGGACTTTCAATGTTGCTGATGTTGCACATCAGATGGGAATGAGCCTGGAGGCAATGAGATGCTCTAAGCAGTCGTGGTCACACCAACTAGGGTGTCATCTGGAAGATGCCAAGAAGTGGCTGCCTAAGAGGAGGGGACAGCAGTGCTGATTTTACCTCTTTGGACTATATTTCAATGCAGGTTTGCGTGTCAAACTGGGGAAAGAAGGGAGCTGGGTTTGCCATCATGAGGAATGCAAATATCTGAGAATTAGGTGGTTTCAAAGCAGCAGCTAACAGAGGTAGCTGCTTGTGCTGGGAAGGGAGCTTGGCTACCAGCAGGTATCAGGCTAAATCTGTGCTGAGGTGCAGCAAAGGTATTCCAGATTATTTATGGTCTTTTCAGAGGGTACTTTTTCTATATTACGTTCCTGGAAAGTCTAGGAGGGATGACGCAGAACAGCTTCTGCTTGCTTGGGACAGGCAGGGATGGCACACAGCCTGATCTTGGAGGTGATGGAGAGAGAGAAGTCCCCAGAAAGGGCTTGTTTCTGTGCAGGGAGACACAGCTGCTTCTCTGGGGAAATCTGGGAGGAAAACCATCTTTGCAGCAGCAGTCTGAATTTCAAATACCATTTACTTTTATCCTGACTCATTTTGATTCTTCTCTATGCCAAAGGGTTCTTTCTTCAATTTTGCTCACAAAACCTGGCTCTTGAAATTTGGTTTGTTTGGAGAGCTCAGAGTGGCAAAAAGGGCTGGGAGGTTCCCCTGTGAAGATTCGTCTGACTCACGGCTGGGCTGCCGCAAGAGGCAACAGTGCCAGTGGGGACAGGTCTGCTCCTGGTTCCTGGGGGCCCTGTGAGCAGCCAGACACTTCTGCCACCGACACGGACACGTTCAGGGGTTGCTCAGATACCCTGTGCACGCTTGCTTGGGAACAGCGTCAGTCTCTTGGAGACAGAATGTTCGTGCTCTCACAGGGGGCTTGCAGAGCAATTGGTGTAGGACCTAAGCCACTTTTTCTGGTTTTCCTCACTACAGTGTGCCTGCAGGGACTGTATCTCCATCCTTCCTCTGCTGCTCCTTATCCTGGGCAGCCTGCAGGTTGCTTTACTAGCGTTTGCTCTGCTTCCTTCCAGAGCCCTAAGGATGCTCTCTCCATGCCTAGCCACTACCTGGATGGGACTGCTCTTGCTGCTGTGAACCTCTAAAGTTTAATCAGTATTTTCACATTGTTGTAACTGGAGAGTTGTGAGATCCCGGTCCAGTCCTGGGCTGGGGAGAGGCTGTTCTTTACCTGCACAGCACGACAGTGGGTACAGCTGCTAGAAACAGGCGACTCCTGGCTAGCGAGGGATGGGAACAGACATGAGCTTTCTGCAGGGTTTCAAGTTGTATCCCGCTGCTGCTGTGCTGGAAAACAGGAGCTGTGGTGACTCTGGCACCTCTGCTAGCACCTGGGGATACATCGTGTGGCATCGGGTGCTGGAGAGGGACAGCAAGGGCAGCCACAAGGAGCAGCCAGAGAGACATTTATCTTTGTCCTGGAAGGAGGAGGCTGGGTGGAAAAAAACATGAGAGATGGGATGAAAATGAACTAGGAGAGCAATGTCCATGGGCCAAATCTGCTGCAGCTGCCAATGTCATCAACGGCAGGCGTGGTGGTGGGGTGGGAGCCACCCTTTCTAAACACGGTGGAGGAGGTTGGATGCTCTCCCAGAAGCAGTGCTGCAAACCCACCCAGTATGGTCCCGACACAGGCAAAGGGAAATATTATTCTCCCGTTTTAAAAATAAAAAGTCTCATAAGATATCCAGAAAACAGTGCCAGCTCAGCCGTGCTCGTGCTGCTGGGGCACTCAGGGTGTCACCCTGCTCTGGGGACAGGGACACAGATGCTGCACTGGATATAGCATCCCTGCCCAGGGAATGAAGGTATGCTCTCTGCCAGGGAGCTACCAGGGATCTGCCGGGAGAGTGAAGGCAGAGCGGGATGCACGAGGCCTCATGCATCCTCCATCTGCAGAAACAAAGCTGTGGCTGATTAACATGGGAGAGCAGTTTAGTGAGGAAAGGAGAAAATGTCATTAATGTTCTTTTCATGTTGAAATTATACTTCTGCTCCATAGGCTGCGCAATGGAAAGAGTACACCTGTGTCAATAGTCCATAATAGGAGGGAAAAGTTGTTTACAACCACATTGTCTCTTAGGAAAGGTTTAAAGGCTTGCTTTGAAGTTGTCCATGGCTCCAGCATTAAAGTGTTGGGGTGGGAGAGGGAGTTGCAGTTGTACTCAGAGCATCTTCCAGCCACTCTAAGGCATATGTAAAACCAAGCAGCAGGAGTGTCCTAAAAGGTGAAACCAAAGTGCCAGCGAAGATCAAAGCTCAGGTGCCAACCAAAATTCCTTGTTTGGGACTTATTGTGGAAAGCAAAATGTTCTCATCTATGCCGCTGATAAAGTGCTGCCTATGGAGAAAGAGGAGCAGATCAAGGCAAATGTCACTGAAAGAGAAAAGACAAATGTATGGGGAAATTTCATGCAAGAGGTTTATCCTTGTGCTGGCCAGAAAGTTCTGGACCATATGTACAAGAGTAGAGGTGAAGAGTGGTGACTGCTCAGTCATGCAGGAACTGCAGCCTGCAAAAGAGACCTGAATCCACATCCCCTTCACTTGATTTGTGTAAGCTGAGGAGGATTTTGAAAAGAACCAAATTTTTTTTTTCCTTCCAGATTTTTCAGCTCCTTATTTACCCATTTTTTCCCCTTTGTAGTAGATCTTTCTTGTTTATTTACTCCTCCTACAATCCCATGGTAATAAGAATTGCTTACATTAGAATTCAGGTTGTTTATCCGCTGCTTGCTTTATTAGACAAAGCCTTAGAAACACTTTTGTAGGCAGAATACTGAAGCTGCACATTTTAGGTAAGTTGGCAGGTGATGCGGAAAGTTATATTTTGAAATTTAGAGGTGTCAGATTAAAAAGGGCATGTCTCTGTCATCTAAATGAATATTTTTCCATGTACTGGCCAAGGTGATTAAGCCAGAGAGAGCAGAGAGAAAATATTTCTGTGTTCATTTCAGTTTTCTTTTAAATCTCTTCAGACTCCTAAAGTCACAAATTTCCTTTGTATTTTATATAGTGAGCCTCTTTGTTTCCCTTCATTTTAAACATCTCCTCAAAGATTAGATGAATCTTCCTCTAGAAATGTCTGCCTTTCTCTGTTCACTCTAAAGGGAACAGCTTGATGCATGCGAATCGTTGAAGTTATTGCAGGGGACCTGCCTGCCAGAATGCCTGCCATCTCTGGGCTCTTTAGCTGCTTTCCAAAAGCTTGCTCCATATCTCAACCATCAGTTTTACCAAAGATTGACTCTGCTTTGCTGTATGTGTGTGTTGGGGCCATCTCTCTTAGAAAATCACTGTGTTTGAATGTGCTTGAAAGTAATAAGGCCTGAGACCTTCAGTAACCTATTTCTGTCCCTCCCTAGGCAGTAGCTGAAGGCAAAGCTCACATCAGTTTGTTATTTCCAGCTTTCCAGCCCATCAGTGCCTGAGCAGCAGGTCCAACAGCAGCCTCTCTTCTCAGCCACTGGTGCACTGCACAGCCGCCTGTGAGTGCTGCTGATTCGAGCTCAGCTAGTGGGCAGGTACCGGTGTGCTGCCAAGGCATGTCTTCATGGGTCAGGGAGTGAGAAAACAAGGTGTGCAGAGAGAAAGCCCTCTCTGACCACAGTTAATGCCTGAAAACTTTGGTTTGTTTGTCCTTTATATTTATGTCCTGCCATCAGCATGATTTTATACAGCATCTTGGATGTCCTGAGTTATTTATTCTGGTAGTTAAGATGTTTGCTGATCCTCAGGGCAAATTCACACCACCTTCCCATGGGCAGGGAGAAAAGCAAGAGCCCTTCAGAGAAGATTGGCAGAAATGAAGAAGATTGTTAAAGATAGCCCTTGATTAGCGACCTCCTTCATGCCCTATCTTCTGCATTTGATGTGGGCAATCAGGACAAGGTGTTGCCAAGGCTACGAGATCTTGCCAATCTGCCTTCCAGGTCCTCTGTGACTTCTCTCTTCCCCCGCTAATTGTGCCCAGCCTTTCTGTTTAAATACCATCTGCTTCAGCTGCAATTTGCACAAGTATCCCAAAGGGCTTTGCTCTTGATTCTTGAGTAATCTGCCCTTTGTATGCTAAGCCTCTGCAGATGGTCTTGTTACAGAGACAATACACTTGTCTTTGAAGAATGATAAAATAAAGATGTGAAGGAGCAAAACACAAGCAGGTAAAATCTGAGATCAATGCTGCCTGAGCCAGATTCTGCTGAGGATAATTTCTGAGGACAACTTGAGGTAAAAGCAGCGAAGCAAGAATCAGTCATAACCACTAGAAGGGTTAATGGAAGATCCAGTCAGTAATGAAGTATCTATCCGCTGCACATTCCTGCTCATATTCTGCAAACAAAACACCTACTGGTGTCAGGTGTGTCAGGCAGGGAGTAACGACTTTGCCATGGTGATCCACAGCACCAATGTGTATCCAACCAGGTTTAAAACTCGCTCAGTTTCAAAGGGTAGATGCTGATCCCTACCTGCTTTCACTCTCTCTTCCCCCAAGTTTTGTCTCTTTTACATAAAACCAAATTTGAGGTAAGCTAGTGGGGTTGTGCTAGCAAGGAATACCCCTTAAACAACCGGTCTGATCACACCACCATTAGAAACTAGTCCCTTCCCAGCAGTTTCACAGTAAGACATTGTACACGGTGTTTGAACACTACCTGTGCGCTTCTTGCAGTATTGCAGGAGGATCCAAATCAGTAGAATTTATGAATATTTTCAGGTTCCTCCTTTTTGCTGTTTCTCTTGTACTCCCTACAGCAACTTTTGCTGACAGCATCATCTCTGGAAAGGTCCATCAGCATTCCGATACGGGCTGTCCTGCTAACACTACGTGTTATTCAAGATGCTCACCTGATGCTTCCAATTATAAGATCCTTTTTCTCCTTTTGTTTGATCCACAGCCTTTTCTTACTTGGCCTGAAATGTAATGTCAAGAGCATTCTGACTGAAACGGGTAGTTTCATATTTATTGTAGATGTAAAAATGTTAACTTAAAGTAGCAGTTTCTGAGAATGAAGCATAAAAAAGCGTATTGTTTTGCTAATTATATGAAATGATTGCAGGAGTGATTTGAAATTTGATGAGTGTGTTGTATCAAGACTGCCTTTCTCTGTTAAAATTCCCCTAAACGAAGCTAGATGTGTGAACCTTCAAAGTAAATACAGTTTGCACAGGAAAGGCTTCCAGGAATTTCACAGCTGAATTCCTCAGGAGCCTCTCCTTTCCATGAGCTCTGTGCACTGCAGGGAACGTTGCCTTGATACTGTCAAAGCAGCTTCGCACTCTCGGTTCCCTGCAGCCATTTCTGCATGTCACCAGAGCTCCGGGTCCAATCTACATCAGCTGGAGCTTCCCTCAAGATCCAGCATGAGCAGTTGTTTTCTTCAAACATGGCCAGCAAAGAGATTTTCTTGGTGTCCTGTCTTATCTTTGTACCCTGCAAACCAATCAGGGTGCTGTGTGGCAAGTCAAGGAGGGGTGGTTAGGGAAAAGCTGGAGCTGCTTCTCACAAGGTTACTCTTCTGAATGTGACTCAGTCAGCCTGGCCAGCCCTCTTGGACTTGACTACTGATGGTCCTATGGGTTGAGGCAGGGACAGAGCCCTGGACAATGAGCACATCTCCTCTTTTCTCTGTTGCCTGAACTTGCTCCTGATATTTCTGTACATTCATTTGTCTCCCTGATATGAGGTGCCTTAATTCCTGTGTGCCTTGAGCTTTCTCTCTCAGCTAAAGAGGTGGGAGAAGGGTAAGAAGGAATGATGATAAACAGGAAACACTGTGCAAAGGAGTAGACATGAGCAGGAGGCACCTCTCTCACAGTCATCTGCATGGCTGAGGAGAAGAGGGCGTAAGAGCCGTGCAGGATATTTTTAAGTCCTTTCCCTTTAGTATGGGACTGTAAGTTCAGTGTGAGACAGAATAAAATGATCAAGGAAGACTTCCCTGATCAAGGAAGACTCATAAATGACAGGGGAAACAGAAGAGTTGGTTATATGGGAAGAAATTAGTCATGGAGCTCAGGACTTCATGGGCCTAAGCTTTGACAAACACTTAACACGCATTGTCTCTTCAGGGGTGTTGAGTGTTTATCAGTGTATTGGCCAGCAAAGCCCTGAGCAGGATGGAGGAGTCAAACCAGGGAGGAAAAGGGGGCACACAGATCAGAAAGCTGAACAACCTGCCTGAGCAGAATCAGGAATGGTCCCACCTGGCATCCAGGTCCAGGTCTGCCTCTATGTGGAAGAGGAAACAGCTCAAAAGGCGTTTATACTTGTGACTGACTCTGGGTCACCTAAAACAGTCACAGAAATGGAGCAGGTGATGGAGTGCTCTTCCAAATCTCTCTTCTGGAAGGCATGACAGTTTTCCCAGGTGGGGCTGACATCTCTCTCCCTTTCAGCACACAACCCAAGGGGACTGGCAGCAAACAAGACTGGACCCAAGTTTAGTAGAAGTCAAACAGAAGACATGAGTGGCAGGTAGTTTGCTCTGCACACCGAGAGCAAAGGGATTTCTGTGCTGGCAGATTCTGCTGGGTGTGCTGAAAGGTCAGCAATATTTCAAGTGAACCAGCCAACAGCTATTTTTGGCTCCCATTTTTCAAACATCACGCCAGAAACAAAGAGTTATTTTCGTCCCTCAGGGTTGCTCTGATAACTTTGCTCAGTACAATGTTAAATAATCAAACCCCACAGGAATAACAGCACTGTTTTATAATCCTCTATTATCAGATATATAGAGGCACACAAGAGTGGGTGTGTGGAAGGGAGAGCTTAAATCTCTCAACGAGTACAAAGCAATATTTATATTATTCGTATCATCTGAGTCCACGTATTGCAATGATTTGGAGTATTGTATAGATGTGCATAGAGGTGTGGACTTTTAAAAAAGAGGGTACTTGTCTCAACAGGAGAAAATATCAATAGCTGTTGTCCTCCACCGCTTTTTACAAAGGCCCATGCATAATGTGGTAGGTGTGACAAGGAGCATCTGAGGTGCCTGCAGAACCCCATTCCTACGCACACTGTCAGCACGGCTTCCTCCACGCCTGTGTTGTGGAAACACCTGCTTTGCCCAAGAAAAGCCTGGTGGAAATGGAGAGTAATGATTTCTGAGTCACTGGTAGCACCGTTACAGCAACAACCATAGAAAGTAAGTCCCAGATTCTGTCTTTCTGTGGTTTATGTCACAAAGGACCCAAATAGGACCGGAGTTACCTTTTTTGCTAAACACTGTACGTCCCATGAAAGTGTCCCTGGAGAAGACAGATAAGGTAAGAGAAAGGGAGATTTATAACATCCAGTTTATGGCTGGAGAGGTTAAACACAAAGGCCTTGCAGACCATCTGCGCCACACCCAGAGTATGTTTTCTTTATTGCTATTTGTGTGTCAAAGAAACACCTGTATTTTCAAGCCTGCTCTTCATGGCAGGTGATCACCACGTGAAAAAAAACCTGCTCCAAAGTGTCCAGATGGTAGCAGTGAAAAACTGACCTCCTCTAGGGTCACAGAGGAGCTGTTTCTATGAGAGCTAGATACCTTGGAGCCACGTTCCTCTGATTACCTGCCAATGGTGTCAGGGAGGCTAGTGTTGGAGTGAGCCAAGTGTAAGCCAAGGCTTGGGTCAGAGGTTCATCTTTTTATTAAGCTCACCTTTCCAACTCTCAGAAGGCTAAAGGGAAATCTCCTTTGTGTCTTGACTTGTCTAATGACCAGTGGGTGGTTATGGAGAAGAGGCAAACTCTTCTCAGGTGTGCGCTGTGAAAGGACAGAAGGTGAGTCAAATGTTGTAACAAGGGCTAGGATATAAGGAAAAAAACTCCAAGAGGGTAGTCAAGCAGGAGAACTGAGGCCCAGAGAGGATGTGGCAATTCCATCCTTGAAGGTGTTCAAGATTCAGTGGGACATAGCCATGAGCAGCCTGCTCTACCACCAAAGATAGTCATGCTTCGAACAGGGCTTGGGCCGAGTAAAGTCTATAGATCCCTCTCAGTCTAAATTAGTCTGCAATTTTCCTGAGCTGAAGAAGGTCACTGACATGCTCCTCATCCTATCTGAGCAGCTATGTGTTTTCCCCAGGAGGCGACATCAGAATGAAGCCATCGCTTCTAGACATAGGGGCTCAGCTGTCTGGTGCATACAGTGGGATGTGAGGAAGCCTCAGGAGTTTTTATGTCTGCCTGGGGGATTTGGCCGTATCTTCTGCCTCAGAGGTGATTGCTTTGCAAAGCACTAGGGAGTTGTGAGGCTGTAGTTTATTCTGAATCCTTAAAAAGCAAAAAACCTGCACTTTGCATGCAACGTCAAACAGCTGTTCATCTGAGAAGGGAAGAGAAAGACCTTATAGGCTGCTGCTTAGGGCAGCCAGCTGGAAAATGTGAATTAAAAAATATTTTGGAGTGAGAATTCACTAGAGTGACAGTTGAAATCCTGGAGCCTCACTTTCCCTTGCCCCCACACTCCACTGAACTGTGCTCTTTCCAGCTGACCTGGTGGAGGGGAGGCCCTGAAAAGTCTTTCCATGCTGATGGGGCTACTGTTTTCCAGCCTGGGAGGAGGGGAAGGCTGGGGTGGCCCCAAGGAGGCTCCTGGCTGCAAATGCCAAGCAGGGGCAAGCTCCCCTTGACACCAGGGTGTAAGTCATTGGGAGAGGTGGAATTCCTCAGATTTTCCTGCAGCATAGCTTGGGCTTCCCCACGTATATCAGGCTGGCTGCAATGAGTCCTGTTTCCCAGGCATTGCATCTCCCCATGTGCCTCCTAGGGAGTCTCCGTATCTCCTCTGGTGTGTCTACCGGCTTGCAGAATGTACGTGTCCTTGTGTGGGTTTAGAGCAGAGGGATCCAGCAACAGGCCCAGCATCACAAAGCAGGCTTGAAATGGTGGGGCAATGTGGGCTTCCAAGGTAGTATCACTGGTTTAGGGTTTATTGCTCACTAGATCACACTCTCTTATTCTTTCTGTGGAAATCCAGCACCTAGAGTCATGAGACTATCAGAGAATTTCAATGTGGGGATTTTCTAAAGGATGTTCTCAGCCCTTTGTGCTGCAGAGAAGAGACTGAAAATGCAATACCTCTTCCCTTGCTGCAAAAAGCAATTAGGGAGCCCAGATCCTCTGCTTCTAAATCATGCAATTTTAAGCCAACTGTAGAAGTTCTGAACACGTGGAGTAGACAATCCTACAACCCAGAGGTCCTTGCGCCTAGACCACCCAGCCTTTGCAAGTATCTGCACAGATACACGTGTCTTCAATTTGTAATGTACTTTGCAAAAGCTGTTTCAGTTTCTTGAAATAGCCACTTGATACCTTGAACATTCACTTTCCTAAGCACCGGCCTCTTTTGACATATTCATGTGCTTTTTGTCTGTGAGATGGAGAGGCTGCTGTTACTCGGTCAGAAGGAAGATGATATATGCAGTTGTATATTTGAGTTGCTCATCTTCTGGAGTGTTGAACAGACTTCTTAAATGATGCCTCAGTCCTTTGTGCAACTTTCAGAATGGGTATCCCAGAGAGGCCGGCATTTTCTGGCTCAGAAAGACTTTTAAGCACAATGAATCAAAAAAAGGTATGCTTTTCGAAGCACTTGTATGGAAGATTTATGGCTTTGCTTCTTCCAAGATGAAAAACCTGATGTAGGCTATAAATATATTTAGAGTTTTGCCTTTAAAACTCAGCTTGTGACTTCTCATGGGAAAGAGAGGACGAGTAGGTATAAATCAACCTGCACTAAATGGAATGGCTGACTTCAGAAAGAGAAATCAGGTCCACAGGATTTGCTCTTTGTTGCAGGGTTAAGCTGAGCTCAAACCTAATGTCATCATTTCACTCATCTGTACACACAAGACCCTTTGGCATGAGTTTGGTGGCACTTCCAGCCAGGTGAGCAGATGTGAGTAGGAGTAGAGTCAGTTTGCAGAGAGGATGCAGGCTGAAAAAGCCTGCTTGGAGCGCTACTATAGTTTTCCACCTGTGCCAAGAAAGACAGAGATTTTCCCAGTACTGGCCAGGAGAAAGAGCAGGATAAATTGTTTTGGGGCAGCACAAGAAACTGGTTACCCCATTATTTACACCCAGCCTCGGCTACCCACAGCCAGTGATGGTCATCCAGTGTAGCTGATGTGAAAGCAAATCCTGAACTGCTCTGCTGGGGCAGAGGGAAAAAAAAAAACCACATAAATTGCTATGGAGAAACAATCCTATGTTTATTCCTGGCTAGTTTACATAGAAACATGGCTCCTGACAGGTTATTTTGGTAAAAAAGGCAAGAGCTCATTGTGTCCCTCGTTCTGCTGCCTACTCTGCATGGGAGGAGTTTCACTGAAATCAGCTGGAGCCCTTCCACGAACAGCAAAGGGCAGGATTAGCAGTGATGTTTTGCAAATATCCCTCTTACTCAAATAACCTATTAGCTAAAATGCTCCATTGAGCTGCAATGACTAGTAGGGTTGTTTCAGTTTATAGTTTCTATGGAGAGTAGCGTGTTTCTGGAAGCTGGGCTAGGTGAGGTTTTTTCCTCCAATTGGAAACATTGTGTTGAAGAAAGTAGAGATTGTTAGATGTTTTGAAACATGTTCTTCTGTAAAAAAAGTTCCCTTTTGATTGTTTAATAATTAAAATTACTTTGCATGATACTAGAAGCTATGGGTTAAATTGCATGTCTGGATGACTATTTAGGAAGCTATAGATGCAAGTTCAGAAAACAACCAGGCATTGCCCGAGTTCACAGCTCTAGTGAGTTGTCACAGAGGAGAGCAACGGAGATAGAGCTTGTGGCGCCACGCAGGGTAGTGCTGGGGCTGAATGCCACCCAGAGCAAAACGCAGCATTAAAGCACAGGTCACGGGGCTGAAAGGCAAGTCCCATTGACAGCTCTGAGGAAAAGTTTGCTATCTGTCCCTCCGCTCCTCTGTAATCTGGAGCAATGTCTCAAGCCAGCCCCAAGGGGGTCCCGGGGTTGTTGCAAGCATTTGCCGATGACTCAGGTGGTGGGTGACTGCTGTTGTGTCGGGCCCTTTGGTGGATGGGGTTGGAAAGGAGGCAACGCAGAAAGGTGTTAGGTATGTGTGGACAACACTTTGTTTTGTAGATGTTGGTTTGGTGGTACCTTGGGAGGGTTCAGCTCCGGCATCAGCTCAGGGCAGGCAGCAAGGTTACTGCAGTGGCAGGGTTTGGTCGGTCATCGCTACAGCCGCAGGTTCGGCTCCTCAACGCTCTCTTGGTTGTTCACATCCAACAGAAGCAGCTGTATCCTGGAGAGGAGAGACGAATATGTAGAAACCTCAGGCAACTGCTGATAGGAATGTAGAATATTTGAGCTATTTCACTTTTTGTGTATAAAGCTCAGTGTCAGCACCAGAAATGCAACACAAAAGCAAATGTTAAAAGGGAGAAGAGTCAGGAATTGAAGCTTCTGGTAACTACGTGCACATTTCCATCCATTAGTTTGAAGGTGTAATCCCTAAATCATACCAGCCTCACTAGTATGTTTTGTGCAAACTGTTACTGTCTCCAGGAGCTGCAAGTAAAAACACTGTTGTTACACTCATGCTCTGATATCACGTATAATGATTCTTGTCTAATTTGCTAAGCAGCAGTGTTCAGTGTCACACTGTGTGGGCATTGGAAGTATTATTTGGTAGTCTTTTTTAATTTCAAACATTTCTGAAATGCTAGGCATAGAAATTGCTGCTTTTAAGTTTGGGGTAAAAAGGGAAAAAAAATGAGCAGAGTTGCACTGCTTTTAACTGGCGTATCATCTCAGTGCCATGCTTTTAGCAGGGAACACTTAACAACTGCTCAGCAACCTTCCTCCTGCTCTGAGAAGTGGCAGCCAAAATCTGTCCTGTGGTGACACTGTCTCCTGGACCAGACCCCACCGATGAGAAAGTTTGTGAATTGCACTGGTGGGATGTCAGATGTAAAAATGCAGAGTGCTTTACTTAGGAGAGGAAGATACTCTTGGGAGAGTACAGATGGAGGGGTTGAAAGTTTGGGAGCTGAACATACTAATTCCCTTTTGTGACTTTAGCTCTCTAGATAGATGAAGTGGCTACACCTGGGTTTGTGGGGAAACTCAAACCAGAACAGAGGTTTAAGGGCTACCTACAACCCAGCAAGTGGCACTTGTCCTCCCTGGTTAATCCATCTTCTTCTGAATCATTTATGGATGTTTTGAGGCTGCTTACGAAGTTCAGAGGCATTAGGCTGGAGAAGGAAGTGCAGAGAGGCGTCGCATGTGCTTTCAGCCCCCCAGCAGCGTGTCCATCTGCTCTCGTGTGCTAACGAAGACCTGCTGTGTGATGCCTTTCAGGAAGCTCCAGTCTTCAGGGCTTTTTACATTAAACTTTAATATGCTCTTTGTGTGTTTGTCATGTAGGAATTCAAAGACAGAAAATAAACTGCTTAGCAAAGATGGGGCATATTAGCTGATTTGTACCCCAGGCTGTGGGCCACTGGCCTCCGGTGAAGAAGAGGCCAGCTCAGACTAACATTCCATTTTGCAAAGTTTTTCCAAAAAGGAGAGGGGAAACATGTTAGCACCATAAGAGATCCAATCTTGTGTTTTTAAATCCTTTGGTTGTTTGAGATCACCGGTCTACCCAAGAAGACACGTGAGGAAAGTTCTCAGTGGAGGCTCAGCAAAGCTGCCGAGAAATGCACACCAGATGAACAGGGCCACAACCACTTCAAAAGTAAACTCCAATAACAGTCCAAATGCCCAAATTCAGTGTATTACCCATCTAGAAGCAGGTTCTCAAAGTCAAAGGCATTACCTCTGTACATGCTTCATCTCAGAGGAACATCGGGTTGGAGGTTTGTGAGCACACTTTCACCAGACCTAGCCTAGCAGCAAGGACACAGCTGGGGTTGGTTTATGCCGTTGTGATAAAATCTCAGTATCTGTGTTAGTTGTTTTTGTGTTAGACATTGGAGATTCCTGCTTTCATGTGTAGAGTCCAGAGTGTTTTGCTTTGAGTTGGTAGCAAACCATTTCTCAAAGGGTAATGATATCATTCTAGGTAAAAAACAGATCCACACAGAGAAGATTTAGCTTAACGATGGGATAATTCAGTGTACCGACTGTTGTGTTCCTAGTAGCCTGTAGAAAGACCTCTGTGTGCAAGTTTTCTGAGTTAGTGCTGGCATAGATAGTCCTGATAAAATTCAACTTGTCAATTCTAGTCATGATCTTAATGTTTATTAAAATGCACTGAAAAGGAAGGTGACATTGTAAAACAGAATTAATAGTGGTACCTTGTAAAGCCTGAAATATTGACATGAGTAGCTTGAGTGCAGTCCTAATCCCAGTAAATTTGGAGTGAAAATGAGCTCTTCCAGTTGCTTCTGAAATCTTTCTCTGGGGCAGAGCTGGTGGTCACTCTAGGAATGTTTGATATTTGATGTTTGACATCATATGCTCTGTGCCAGTAGGTCTCATTTGGTTTGTGTGTGTTTAACTTGTGTAAATTAGCCACTCTGCAGTGGTAGAGTACTTAAAAACCTACCTACTGCGATGCATTGCCTATAGCATATGTTGCTGCAGAAGCTCTGTTGTTTATGAACACTCCAGCCGTGAACGCATTATAGTGAGAGCTGTATTCTGCTCCAGTGTAAAGCACGGGCCTTATCCTGCCATCTGAAGTCCTGCTTCTGCTCAGAGCTCACATCCTCTTATTTTCAAGGTACAAAAAGTGTTGCCTGTGAATGTTTTTGGTTTTGTTTTTGGTTTTGTTTTTTTCTGAGTAAGAGTAGTTCCACAAGCAGAAAGATTTTGCTAAAATGTAACAGCATCTGGTTCTCATTTTGGGAATTAATCATTTACCTAATTTTCTAAGAGTGAGACATGAGAGGTCAAATGACTTCAGTTCAGGCACTAAGTTGGTGGATCAGGTTGATTTACATCTCAAGATGTTCTTAGTTCTCTCCTTTGGTCAGCAACAGTTATAAACCGATACAAAAGACAGTTTCCAGCATTACTGCAGTATTGCTTGTATCTTCTCCTGTAACCTGTGCACACCTGTAAGTTAAGACTGTAAGATCCCATCCCAATGTTTTCCCAAGCCTGTATATCTTACCTGATTAGATATGTATGCTGGATTTAGCCAAATCTCCACTTAAGTCCTGTTCTCCATATATTCTCGGTCATTTGCACAAAAAAAATTATTGTAAGGTTGGAAAACCAAGCACAGCTCTTGGCAGAGTTCTGCATAGCAGGAACACTTTATGTCTTCATATAAATGCATGTGAACTTTTCTGTAGGGAAAGAAAAAAAGAACAAATTAGTTAATTTGTCTATGGTTTTCCTGGCAACTCAAGCATAACCAGGAAAGATAACTGGAGAGACTCAGAGCTGTTGTTTTTACTCCTCTTTTAGGCAAACATGTTGAGCAGCTCTTAGACCATTTCACTTGCGTCCTTTGGTCTCAGCCCACTCACAGTTCGGTCGCAAGCACCTGCAGTGAGGAACACAGCAAAAGCCTGCTGGTTTTGTCCTTGCCAGAGCCAGCTTGCCCAGCTGGGCTCTGCCATCATCCCCCTCCCTGGGCAGGCTGGAAGCGGGAGCAGAGCTGGCAGGAGCAGGGAGCCGGGGGATGTGCCAAAAGCTGCCCAAAGCAGGGCAGGCACAGCTTGAGCTTTGGGCAGGGTATGGGGCAGGCAGCTCTGCGTGGGTACAGGCACCGCTGGCATCTCTGGCCAGCTTCCTCCCGTCACAGGGGACCTTCCTGCTTCCAGAGCAGAGCCTGCTGCCATAGATGCTGTGCAGAGATTTCCTACACAGCAATCAAAAGGCAGTTGTTACCCTGAAGAGTTTAAAATCGATTCACTGGAAGGAAAGCTTTGGCTCAGTTACACTACTGGTTATCAGGACTGGAGCCAGATGCTAGGTTCTGACAAAATCACCTATTGTGAAAACAGGGTAATTACACATCTGGCTTATTTGTGAGTTGAATCAGTTCTTTCCTGTTTGCTGAAATGAAATGGAAACACCTAAGCAATGTAGTTGCTGCATTGTTCAAACAGTGAAGCACCTCCAGCAGCACAGCTTCTCAAACGCGCTGTGGCTCTGCATGGCGAGAAGGACACACCACCAGTGCTAGGAACCAGAAAACCTTTGAAGAACGCATTAAGTCTGTGCTGACTCAGAGAGCTGGCCTTGCATGGGACAGCAGCTTACTGTGATAGGCATCATCTCTTGCTCTCCTTATTTCAGTGTATTACCAAGCATTTTTGTAAAACAGGCATGTAAAGCACATTTTATACCTTTTTTTTCTCCTCAGTACCCAAGCTCATCCCTCAGCTGCAGTGGACCCAATGCAATGCCAGCAAATTTAGAGGATTTCTATCAGTGGATCTGCAAGCGGGGTTTGTTACCCACACATCAAAACTTGGTATTATTTTAATAGCTTCTTTTTTTCTCAAAATGTATATGAAAATCCTACAGATGATTTGTAGCAGGACAGTGGTTCATGCTGAGCCAGCAAACAATTTTCTAGTCTTATTTTGAATAACTCTTGGAACAAGTCTTAGCTCTGCATGTACAAACTAGATAAAAAAAAAAAAAAAAAAAAAGGGGGGGGAAAAAAAAACAAAGGCCCTTT
>VWZK01021146.1:245883-271109 GCA_013396935.1 Baryphthengus martii | reverse complement strand
AAAAAAAAAAAAAAAAAAAAAGAGGGTGTGGAAAAAGACACAAGGCCCTTTGTCCTCTCTGGAATTTGTTTAAAACCTCAGGGATGAATAAGTCACTGTATTTAACCCAGCCTGGCCATAAATAGGAAGCAGCACCTTGGCCTCTGTGTGAACTAGAGAATTCAGATGTGTCTCCTCAGTTATGATCACACTTCAGAAGCACACCTTCAATCTGAGAGGTGTCCCTGTGCTCAAGGGTCACTAAAGGTAGTCAGGGGCACTGGGCTTGGTCCAGAGAGAGAACTTGAGCTAGAAGGAAGGTTCTAGGGCCAGCAGGAGTCAAATGGCTGCTTTGCCTTTGCTTGCATTTTCTGGTTATGCTTTAAGCATCTAGTCCTCCTAGTGTTTGATGTCCCAAACCCCATCTTAATATTTTTTTTCTTCTTCCTACTGGAGCAAAATTGTTCTCAACACGGTGGAAGTGACTATTCATCCCTGTGGTACCTTAAGGGCTTCATGGTGGAAGAGGCACCAGGAGTTTCTCTTCCTTCTCTACAGAGAGCCTTTGCAGGAGTGGGATTAGCTCATGTGCCCCCAAGGGATGCTGTCCCAGCACATCCAGGCCGCACCACCAGCCCAAATTAATCCAAAACAGGATGGACAGGAACACCTGAGATTTAGAGAAAGCTCTTCTGCAGCAGGCCCCAGTCCTTGGGATCATGAGGAGAAGGAAGAGGAGCTACCCCAGCCATACGTGTGTCCTGCTGGGGAACAGGAGGTCTAGTAGCTGGACATGGCCATTAAGAATTAATAAACCAACCCTGCTGCTTCCAGAGCCAGTGCACTCCACAGCTATGTGGAGACCATTTTTATGTCCAGTTCACTTTGTTCTGCCTCAGTTGTAAATCTGAGGAAAAAAAGGCTAGTTAAAGACCAGTACCAGTGAAGCATCACCTGAGTTGCTAGTTTTCATCCCATGTTCAATTTATTTTGTTCTGCCCCTTGTGATTTTAGTTGCAGTTCTGTACTTGCAAGACCTCACCAGCCTGAGGATCTAATCGAGGAGGACATACAGGCCTGCCAAGGGACAGCTGGGTTGATGAGATAGGTGCCTGTGCTACTTTCTGCCTAAATCATCATCAGTGAATAGTTGACAGCAACAATAAATTATTCTTAAGTTTTCTGCACTGTGGTATCTGGAGCTTTCCCCAGCTCTTGGGTCTGGCTGTATGTCCCAGCAGCATCCCAATCCCAGGGGTTTTCATGGCTTCATCGCCTACTGAATAGTAATGCGTGGGGGTAGAGTTGTCAGGGGTACAGAGGACACGTGGGTATGTGACAATATCCAACCTATGTTTCATAAATTAAATGACTAATTCATAAAGAGAATTTGTCACTCTCCAGGAGCCGTGCCGAAGCTGAATGCTGGCTTGATTGCAAACATCCATTTAAAGGCTGGACTCACTGCAATCACGGGTATTTTAAACAGATTTCAATTGGTGTGTGGGCACGAATTGTCAGGCAGGATGAAAAGATCCTTGTCCTTTGTTGTGTAAGGTCTGGGGTCTGAAAGCTGAGCATGAAAAAATAGCTCCTGCTCCATGTTCCCACCTCCCTGGAGGCTCCCGCTCCTCCACTCCTGCCTGTACTTCCATCTGGGCTCAGGAAGGGTCTCCCGAAAGGAAGTCTGCTAAGATTAGATGTGAAGTTTTTGGAGTCTTCATGGCAGAAATATTGAAGAAAATGGAGGAAAATATTTATCAGCATTCTTAGAGTGCTCACTCACTAGAACTGAGCGAATTTAAACTTTGGAGAGGTACTGTCTCAGAAATGAAAGCCACAATGTGTTTTCAAAGACAAAGGGAAGAAGGGTGCTCTGCTTTAATTTGTGATGGAAGCAATGCATATGAGTAACAGGTTTTATACTGTGGATATGATGGATGTGCTATTTGTTATGGGAGTCATGGCTCCCTGTAGCTGCCAGGGATCACCTTTCTCTGCAAAAGAATTCACATAAATATTGGATTTGGGAAAAAAAAAAAAAATGGTAAAAATACAAATTAGGATTGATTTGATTTAGACGTGACATTTTTCCATTTAACGTCATAAAACCCATTTTCCATGTCTTACTAGTAGTTTAAACAAAAGCTAATTCCACTGAAAATGTTGTTTGCTCCTTTAGACAGGAATGTCAAGCAGAATACATCTAAAAGAAAGAACTACTGAGTAGACAGCTGATTAAAGATAAATGAAAATGTCTCCTGTCAGTGGGCTAACATTAAATGAGCTCGAGGATCCAGTGGATTTGAGTTTAAAATATAAATGTTAGAGCAAGACAACACTATTCCCATGTTCATCCTATAAAATTACAGATAAATTTCCCCTGCCTTCAGACTCAAGGAAAGAGAACGGCCAGGATTCAGTACCCATCTCGCAACAACATAAAATTGACACCAGTGGAAATTGCATCCCCTGGCGCCATCAGGTAGCACCCCTTGGGTCCTTATGTGGCCAAGCATCATATACCATGCAGGAGAACCCCCGAGGGAAGGGACAGCTCCTAGGGAGGTGAGAAGGAGGCAGCATCAGTCCCTCTACCACCCTACCCACCCAGGGTAATGTGTGCTGGGGCATGAGATTTTCCACGTGTGGTGCATGGAAACTCCAGTACTGAGTGACATTAAGCATCAGGTTTGCAAGAGCTGCAGTGCCAAAGCTGGGCTCATCGCCTCCAGCCTGGGATACAGAACATTTCCCTAACCATGCCAGCACTGCCCACCAGGCACAGCCCTGTAGTGGCAGGTCCCCAGACCAGCTGGGGAAAAAACTGTCTGTGACCCCAAGCAACGGATTTTGCCATGTTGATATACCCATTTCAGTAAGCAGCAGCTGCTTTCGGATGAGGAAAGTAAGAGGGAGTCTCACCATTTAGTTATTCGATCCTTTGCTTTTGGTAACTTGATGTTTTGGGAAAAAATCGGCTGTTCTGTGGCAGATTATCTCTGCCTCTCATCTTCTCTGCCACATGACCCTGCTCTCCTTGCAGGAGGTTTAGGTTTCTAGTAATGTGAGTTCCTGCTGGGCTCCACAATGTCCTTTCCAGAAAATGTTAAAAATGTGCATTGCATTACCAGGTGAATGGAGATGAGCGGAGCGGCTCGCTGCTAGCACAGCACGCCAGGCAGGGCACCATCCAGGGCCCAGGGTCCATGCTGAGCAGAGCAGCAAGAAAATCCCAAGACAGACGCAGTGAGTGTGGAGCTGCCTGGTCTAGGAAGGGCTTGGAGGAAAGAGATGGAGATGGCCATTGATGTAAATCTGAACATATCTGTGTAAGGAGCATGGGGGCTGAAGGGCCAGTGTGAGTATTTGCATGCCATGGAGCAACAACAGGCTTAGAGCAGGCTTCGTTCCCCTGGATTAGTGGTAGGATAGGAGCTGCACACCACCAAAATAACCCTTTGCATTTTTACACCAAGACACTGTGGGTACACCACTTCTTCCATTAGGTCCAGTATAGGCATTTAATAGTCTAAATGGTGTAATACATCTACAGGACATACATTAGTTGAGTATTATGTACAGGTGGCATTTTACAAAATTAGAAAGAACAGAAATAGAGCAAAATTCAACAATGTCTTACTCCATAAAACTTCCTTTCTGCACCACATGAAATATTCTACAAGCTAGACTAGAAAAATATGACTGAATGTCTTTTTTTTTTCTTTTTAGTTTCTACAAAGCTTTTAATCCAGAAAAAAATACAAAACAACTATTGAGTTTATTAGAGAGACAACACTTGCACACAGACAGAGTAAGTGGACGTTCATAGACCTGCAAGTTGAATAAATAGGACTTATTTGTATAAAACAATTTTCTCGCTAACTTGCTCTCCTATTTTAGGGCCTCTGGCCCATGTTCAGAAAATTAAAATGAGAGGAGGAATTTGTCTTTGTGTGGTTGTTAAACTGAGGCCACACAGCTTCAGGAGAAAGCTTTAGTTTGAAGCATCCATTTGCTTCAGGTAAAGTACTTCAAGGGAGCAGCACAAAAGAGGGAAGAGGAAAGAGAGGAGTAATTAGGCTGGAAGGAGGAAATCTGGCATTTCTATATAGGCTGTAGCTTTATGTACTAGAATGAAAAATATAGTGCTTTGTGGCATTTTTTCCAGGCTGTATGTAGAATTTTCTTGTTTCTTTGGGAAACTAATTTAGGGAAGTGCCATTGACCTCAGGTGGAAATAGGATAAGGGCCATCCAGAGCAGGAAGGGAGGGAGCGTATGAAAGCAGATAGAGAGCACATAAAATAGGGGGAAGTGTTTCAAACAACTGTTTTTCCTTTCATAAAGCAAAAAGCAAATTAAGTGATATGTCTAACATCATTCCTCACAGAGCTGGGCAGATGCAGATTGAAAGAAAATCACACAGCTAAAAATATGTCGTCACCGTCGTTGTTTTTCCCCAGAGCTTTGTCAAATCTCTTGATGGTCAATGGACAAGCAGCATTTAAAGAGCACCTCACATCTGCCCAGTCACTTCACCAGTGCAGCTCTCCTGCCACGACCAGCTGCAGACAGGTCCAAGCCAGGGACCTCCTCTCACTTGCTCATGTGCTACTCAAGCAAGTAGCTTCAGTTTGTTCTTGCCTGTTGGCTCTAACAGAAAACTGTCACCGGTGAAGGGGGTGATGGGGCTGGCAGACAGATTTAGGAGGTGCTCTTGAAACCGTCAATTACTCTGGCAAAATTTGGTGCTCTGACCAGAATCCCACTCATCCAACAAAATAATTCTGTGACAGTGTAGGTAAGAAACTCTACATGAAGAAGGCAAAACAGATTGTTATATAAGTTGAGAGCAAAGTTTAAGTATCACATTATACTATACTACACTGTTTATAAAAAGGGTCCTAGATTCCAAACACTCCAAATAACGAGCTATAATTTTGTACATAAATTAATGTTGTTTTGAAGTAAAATAGTCTTTTTCCTTTGTATGAAACATTCATTGCACAGAATTCTTTGTAAGTAAATATATTAAATTTGGTTGCTAAGAAGATATAAACTTCTCTGGCCAGTAAATTTTATCCACCATCACATAATTAAAAGTTGTTAAAGAAAATTATTACTGGAGAAAAGAAAGCACTTGGAAGTCAACTTAGGAGTTAACGCTGGAAAAAATCCTGTTATTTCGTTCTACGTACAGTGAGCAGCTTCTTCCGGCTGCAACATTAATTGGAAGTACAGACCCCATCCAGCCCTGCAGAGACGGAGAAAGCCAACTTCATAGCTTATGGGACACTCGTCACTGACACAGTCAAACCCTTCTAAGTACATGCATTATCTGTCTCCACCAACACTGTCCAAAGGGTAGCGTTTCGGGCCAAGAGCGGTGCTTCTCCTGGGATGGTGAGAGGGAGTCTCTGGGAGGTCTTCATCCAGGAAGGAGCTCACCACTGTCAAAAATGCCCCCCAAATCCCCAAAGTAAATCTGATGGAGGCCCAAGGTGTCCAGAGACAGCTTGCCCCACCATGACCTCTGGTCTCCAGGAGGTGGCCGTGCAACCAAAGCCAAGGGGGCCATGCCAGTGATGAAGGCACCCCCCAGCTCACGTGCTCCTGCCAGCAGCACTGCTTAGGCAGGAGGGAGGCAGGGGTGCATCCCACCACCTCGGCCCTCCTCCACCCCATCCTACTGTGGGTGGCTTGAGGGGGACATGGCATCAGCAAAAATGGAGGGCAGGTTTGGGTCATGCTATGGAGTTCCTGTCACCCACTCCCAACCACCACCCGGCTTGTGTTGAAGGAGGAACAGTTGGGCCTCTGCACCTACATTATACACAAAACATACCAAAAGAAGAATTGTCACAACAATTTCTATTAACAAGGTGGGACAAATCCAGTTCTGGCAGAAGGAGGAGCCATCTTGCTGACTTCAAGGGAGAGGAGCATGTGCCATGCCACGGCTAGACCTGGGCCTGGGCCTGAAGAGTGCACAAATAGCATGATCCACTCAACCAAGCCTACAACAGACAGCCTCACTCCACAAACACCAGTGACTAGCTAATCCGCTTCATCAATGTACAGTGAGAAAATGTTTCTGAAAGGCGTGAGCCTCACTGAAAAGGCAGCTAAGAAAAGGCTGGTTCATCCAAATTTGCATGTTAGCCAAAGGGAGAGAACTGCTCTGGGCTGCCCTGGGGCAGCAGCCTGGAGGCAAACCTTACACTTGTGTCTCTATACAAAAGTTACAAAATCAAATGGTGACATTATATTACATCTATTGTCCATAATATCACAGTGCTAGTTTTAAATGGCTAAAAACAAGAAAGGTTTTAGATTTAAGACATTCCTCCTGTAGAAATGTAACCCCTTTGTTCTGCTGTTGATACCTGAAAGCAGCCTTGCTTGAAAAAGGTAAAACCAATGAAATGTGCTAATTGAAATTAGGAGCATTTTTCACATGATAATCTTGTATTTCCTAACATGTCCCATTATTTCCCGAGGAAAAATTAAACAAATAATATGAATCCCAGCCTGAAAATCAAAATGTTGAAAGAACAGTTCTAAAGCCCAGATGCTTCTTACCAGGTACTAGCTAAATAAAACCCTTGCAGATTTAAATACTGATTACTTTGACATGTCTTCAGAGAGTGTTAGCTTTCCAACAACATTCCCAATGAAGTTTCACTTCTGAAACCGTGGAGTCACTACTCATCCTCTTCAGTTCTGCTTTCCAGAATATCTGTACTGTCTTCCACTTCTTGAGCTGCATGCGCTAAAGTATCTGCAAAGAAATGGCTCATTCAGTATTTATTTTCCCATACAGGTACAACAGCCTTCCTTTGATTCCCTGCTCCGTCAGGCAATTGATCCATTAGTGTGGTAAGATGCGACAAGAGCAATTTGTTCTACTTGCAAAACAGTAGTTAAACCTGGAGTAGGGAACTCTGAGTGCCTCATAGTCTGACTTTACAGAGGACTTGAAACCTCAGGACAGGTATTAGTGAGACGAGGTGATGACCCCACAACCACCCTAGTGGGAGGGCTACCTGCTGTCGGAGTGAAATCTGCTCAAACCGTCAGTCCTGAAGACATAATGAGTCCTACCTAACAACAATGCACAAAACCAACACAGAGGCCATAATGTGCAACCTCGAGATCAGGCGATAGATTTGGCTCATCTCTCTTCTTGAATGATTAAACCCTGTGGTTGCCACCACCCAGAAATGCCAACTGGAACAGCAGATTATTTGACACTTCAAGATCAGACCATTTGTCATCGCCCCTTTGAAAGTAAGGGAAGGTGCATCTTGCACCCTATCCTGGCTGCTGTCTCTGGGTGTTTGGGTTGCAAAAGTTGTTGCACTGAAATGGAAACCATGTCACTCTTTAAGAGAAAAAGAGAGAGCTGAGATGAAAAAAAAACCCAGAAATAAACAGTTCCCCACTGGAGCATTCCCTGTGCAAGCTACACTCCAGCAAGCTCTTATCTTTAGACATATTTACCCCATAGTGGCACTACAAGTCATTATCTACATATTTGCGAGCTCCTGCTACACAAATGTGCTCCTGGGACACCATGATGCTTTGAAAATGCACAGCTGTTAAACACTTCTCTTCCAGGCTAGGAGATAGGGAGGTAGACGTGTGCTATTGAATGGGATTGCTGCTTCCTAGAGTCAACTGCTCATGTGCAGTAAACTGACTGTTGGCCATGCAAGCAGCCAGCACTGAGCCTGATATGGATGAAAACACCACATGCTCAAAAGCTATGAGGACATAGTCCACAGGACTCCCTCTGTAGTGGCAGATGTTTCTGGACACTTTCAAGCACCTAAAGCTCTTTGGTACACTATTAACTTCAGTGCATGGCATAGGCTACAACTATTTTCCTATGGAGAGCGAGAATGAAAATTACTCATTCAGACCTTCCGGATCCATCTGCTGCTGCTGCTGGACACAGACTCTTTGGTCACCATGAAGACCTTTGTCCTCTGCTGATTTCAGGTCATCAGGAGGCCAGCGCAGCTCCCCGCTCTCCACATCCCCGGACTCAGTCGGCTCCACCACAATTGACGGCAGTCTTTTGGACAGCTTGGGGTACTTCTCACGTGAATCTGGGAAGGCCTGGGGAGACATTTGGGGACACGTCCATCAAAGCCTTGCCCAGGGATGCATATTCAGAGCAAGCAGACTACATGGTCCATCTTAGCATCCTTTCTACGTTTGACATGCACTCCCATGTCCATTAAACTCCCCCTGCCCCTGACTGGCTAAGCATGGATGCAGAGTGGCTATAGGTCTCAGCACACTCCCCTCTGCACACACCATCCCTTCCTGGGCAAAGAACCGACTTTGCTCGCCAGTGTGTTGGACAGACAATTGCCTCAACTTGTGTGATCTGACATGAGTTGTAAAAATGGAGACTTAGGTGACAAAATTAATTATGTTGCCAAACACTCGCAGTTCAGTTCTGGTGGGTTTTTAGGACATGAAGGTCATTGCTGTAATGCTAAGCTAAATAGCTGCTGCAGCCCTTCTAGCTCCTGCCCTCTTCCTCTGCTATGATAGTCATGTTTCCTTGCGGTGACAGTATTAAGAAGGCACCATTCTGCAGAGTTGGTTTCTGTAATGTGAAACACTGTATTTTATGATGCATTCATGCAAAACAGGTAGCCCCAGAGATCATCTTTACACAGAGGATGGTGCCAGCTACTGTTTTCATTTGTCATACTGAAGCTGCAGGTCAAACACTCTACAGCTATTAGAGCTTGAAGCTGAACTAGGTCTTTTCAGTAACACATAAAAGTGCTTTCTTGTTTTCAGCATTGCTGGCTCATTTAAATATCTCACAGTACTTTGCTTTGGATTGTTTTTCTTTGTGGTTTGGGTTTGTTGTGATTTTTTTCAGGAAAAATTACTACAGCTCCTCCAGGATATTAACATAAGACAAACTCTTTTTGCTTCACTGAAATCTTATCTTCTTGCTTCTCAAATTTCTATATACCTGCACCAATGGGCTGTAAATTCCTCCATGCTAGCTGAGTTTTGTTTTATTTTATTTGTAATAACAAAATCGAGGTGCAGACAAGAGTACTGAACTAGGGGTTAAGAGCATGAATCATCCCACTTTAACTCCAGTTAACACACTGCCACGGGTGTGCTGTGTGCTGGTGGGAACTTCTCCACACACCTGCAACACTGCTGGTCAGGTGAGCCAGTCTCAGCACAGCTCCTGTTCTGAGCACAGGCAGATGTTCTCTAACCACCACAGAGGAATGCACATCCCCCAGGCCATTGCCAGGGACCTGGAGGTGTCATAACCCATCAGAGGTGTTTGCTCCATGGCTTTTGCAACCTTTCTTCATCTCAGTAGCAGCTCTTTCTAAAACCTTGGGGTTTAATTGTCCCACTTGGCATCAGAGCTGGCACAGGGAAGCAAGCCCTTGGGAAGGGCAATTCTCTTCCTGTGTGTCTGGGAAGCAGCATGGAGGACAGTAATTCTCATCCTCATGCTCTCACTCCCCACGGCAGGTTGCAAGGATTCATTACTCGTTGCAAATCTACGCAAAGGTGAAAAGTGTTTTATGTTATTGTTAGTGTAGCAAAGTGAGACACAAGAGGAAATGTCTTTTGTAAGAAAGACCCTTCATTGCATGTAGACCAAATGAATCACTGAAGGTAAACCTTTCTAATGCCTCCTTGAGCTATACTCACATGAGCATAACTCGTCCTGATCAAGCAATACGGCTCATGCTGCCTACCAGAGAAGTTCCCGGCAACTTCCCATTACACAGCCTCCTCCTGAGCTGTTTACAATTCAGAAAGACATTTCCATGGCAGCTGTCTTGACTGGCAGGAATTTTTAAGAATCCTCCTATTTCTGTATAGGGGAACGAGGTAAAATCTCCTTCGCCAGGACAGGTCCAGAAGCACACCTGAGCAGCAGTGCACTCTCTTCTTCAGACCCATGGTGGAGCCCAGCAACATGAGCCTCATGGCTCAGCTGGCAGAAAATAGCCATCAAATTGTGGGCAAATTGCCTCATTTCCTCCCAGTGCTGCACATGCAGGTGACAGTGACCTCTTCCCCCGGCTGCTGCTCAGCCTGCTCGGGTGGCAGTGGGATGCGTGACAGCCACTCTGTCCCCAGGCCTGCTGGCAATGGGGATCCAATACAACAAAATTTCCGCTTTATCTGCTTTCTGAAACCATAGGAAATGATATGCACGGATCTAAAAATGTCCTAAGAGCAGATTATAAGTCTGCAACAAAATTTAGGAAAGGCACCCGTGCGGCCTCAGCTTGGCTATTTTAGTTTGTGTCAATCTCAAATGGCCTTTTCTCACACCAATCACATAATGTGTTTTTCCACTGAAACCCAGTATTTACCACGTCCCTCCAGGAATGAGTCAGGACTGGCAGGAAGCAGAGCTGCCTGTCGGGCCTCTCTGTGCTTTTCTGCGGAAGCTGGAGTATGTGACGAGTGGGCAGGAGACTGCAGGAAGAGAAGGACCGGTCTCCTGGACAGAGCACTTGGAGTTGCTGGAAGAAACCTAGTTTTCCCACTGCGTCACTGACTTTGCACTATCTCTCATTTCTTTTTGCTTTTTTCGCTCAGGTGGACATCACTAAAATGTGGATGGTATCATCTTCTCCCAGAGGGGAAGGGTAAAAGAAGGAAAACCTCTGGAGCATATGAGCAGGGACACCATAGAACAGCCCTAAATACAGAGGTGGAGTCAGAGCTGGCACAGAGTTTGGGCAGTGTACACTAATATAATAATGAAAACGTGAGATTCAATGAAAAAGAGGAAAGAAAATACTGAAAATGCGCTCCTTGAGAGAGCAGCATCTACCCTGTGTGCTTGATGAGGCATGAGAAAGCCTGTGGTACGCTCTTTAATTCATACAGCCTTTCATTACATGCGCAAGTGATCTGAAAGAAATTTGCAAAATTTCAGTTCTGACTTGCTGGCTTCCGAATACTTGATTTGAACCTGCAATAGGCTGTTCCTAGAGTAATTTTCAGAGTCTGCTTCCAGTAATACACCTTGTGTTGAGAAGCAGCTCTAGTCCACCAGGACATGTTTAGTTGGTTGTCCCTGGCAGTGATACTAAGAATCATGAACATGACCACAGAGCAAAAACTGGGGTGAGGGGGTTGTCACAGGCGGGGCTCAAGACATCATGATTCCTCCTGCTGGAATTGGCAGGTACACAGTGGGTGTGTGGGACCACTTGGGGACAGAAAATGGTCTTGCACCTGGCAGCAAATGGCCCTGAGCGGTGCTGCTGCTGCTACGATGCCACAGTCATTTATGTGAATTACACAATCATTTCAAATGGTTTGTTTTCTAAAAAAGGAGCTCCCCCTGAGCTTGAGAAAACTTAGCTCTTTACAAGGGTGGCTATATAAAAGCTGTGGTACAGTACTGGCTCGATGTCTTCATCACACAATGGTTGCTCGTACCTGAGCTCTTGGTGACAGATAGCCTCTTTGCCTACATCCCTGCAGGAGCCAGGCATCGCTGTCACCATGCTCCAGAGACCTGGTACCTGACAAAACCCTCCTGCCAGAACTCTTGCCTTTTGAAAATAAAACCTAAGTAGGCTCAAACATGTATTTCAGGGCTTGTTCTTCTGGCGGCTGTGCTCTGCAGTTCAACATCTACACGTATGACAGTTACTGGTTGCATTAAATTGCTTTTGAAAAGTAACTCAGGATACTTTCCAGTTTTTCTAAAGTTACCTGGCTCGATGGGCCTCCTTCTTCCTCAGGAGTCTGGCTGAGCGCAAATTCCTCCATCACCGGTTCCCGTGTATTCATCACCTCTGTCATGCTGCAAAAACTAAAGCAGATTGGGAAAACTCAGCTCTAAGTTTAGTCCCATGGCTAACAGAAGACATTGGCTTTTCATATTTGATAAAATAATTTTGTTGCAGACTGTGTTTTCTAAACAGCCCCCCAAGAAGTGTTTCTTTGGCTCTCTAAACCAACTCTACCACTTCATGCTGTGACACAGAGCTGGGCATCGACCCCATCTGCCACCCCAGGAGAGCAGAGAGGACCCCCATAGAGTCCCAGAGTCATCAGCAGGAAAACTGAAATCCTCTAACGTTATCAGCAATCAGTTTCTTACTGATATATGAGATCAGAAATGGCTCTGTTGACCAAAAAAAAAGTTGCGCTTGGAAATATCAGCCTTGAATTAAATTCTCATTCTGATTCTTTGTAACATCCTCAATATTTGCTTTTCCCAGATGTCTCTTCTATTTAGTCATGAGCCAGCGCTTCTTTTTAAACTGTTGATTCCAGACACACCAGCTGTATTGGCGTCTAAGGGCTGGATTTTCAGTAGTCTTTACTTGCCTAAGTGTTCAGAGAGTTGTTGAGTGGGATTTTCAAATGCATCAGAGAAGGTTTGGCACCTAAATCTCATTTAAATCAGTGACTTAGGAACCTAAGCTGCTTATGTGCCCATTAAGCACACACACCCCCACCCCCACACCCCACCCCGAGCTCTTTGGCACCCAAGGCACTACAGTGCTGGCCCTTGTGCTCTTCTTGTTCCGCTGGGCACTTCACCATCCTGGAGCAGTGGGACGAGAGCCGGCAGCAGTCTTCGCTGCAGGGAGCCCAGCCCAGCCCAGCCCATGGCTGTGTAGCTGCACATCTCTACAGTGTTAGGATTTTTCTCACATTTGAGATTTATAGATATGGCATTCTATTGAAAATTTCAAGGGTGTCTGAAAACTTCATTATGTCTATTAAGTATGTAGGAGCAAACAGAGCCTGAATCACTCTCTTTGACCTATGGTGTGAAGGGGCCACATTCATTTTGGATGGGAATATATTAGCTCTGGCTGGGTTTGGCCCCAAGCATTTCACCCTCTCTAGCTGGCATTTGTCAGGTACAGCAGCTACTGGCTGCCAGAGCCTCCTGCAGCACACAGAATGCAGGCACCATCAATTACACCACCCTGCCACCTGCCACAGCAAGCACCCCTTTAGGCACGACTAAATGCTGCCATTAATTCTAGTCCCCCTTCACACACAAAAACCTTCTTTGTAAAGGCTGCTCCTACTGAGAAATGCAAACTAAAACATCTTAAGGATAACTTGTTTCAGGCTTACATTACCAATTACCCCACAAAACTAAATTTTACAATATCTGCAATTACTACAAAACCCTTCACAATGACTTTAATTAGCTGTAGCACAGAGCAGCGTGATATCACAGAGACTTTTACTCCCACTGCATCATATTTAAAAAAGAGGACGGCAGACCCAGGAGACACTTGAGCTCAGCTGTGGGCCAGGACCCAACCCTATAGGCATCCATCAGCTCAGGAAAAAGTCCTGAAGCACTAGCCTTGGCCCCAGCCAATGCTGAATTAAACAGCAAGCTTCCTGGTACACACACACACAACAGGAGAGCAGAAACTCAGCAAGAGGCTGAACCAAACCCATGATCTGGGCATCCTCCAGCTCACACAGCCTGAATCCTCCCAGAGCCACGGCACAGTAGGAGAGGGACAAATTCTGCTTGTTAGGAAGAGAGTTTCAAGCTCCCTTCCTTGGCTCTGTACACCTTCCTGAGGACACCATATCAGGATACCGCAAACCACCTAGTCAGTGAAATGTGTTTATTTTCTGGACACCTATTTCATTCCTGCAGCATTCACTGGGCCATACCACTGGGCACCCACAGACAACAGCACCGCGGCAGCAGTGGTCTGGAAATGGGAGATTCTTTCCTACAGAGGTGACCATGGGCCCAGCTGTGCCAGCTGTTCCTGATACTTGAGACAGCACTGAAAAGGACAGAGCTGTGCCCTCGGACCCTTCCTTACCCATAAGGAAAGCAGCACTCCCTCTGTTGTCTCCTTCCTCTGATCACTCCCAGTGCTCATGCAGTTCTTGCCTTTTTTACCATCCTGGCCTCTCCCTTGCTCCCAGAGAAATCCTTCTGCATCTCTCCTGCTGCCCCTCCAGTGCTGTCTCTGTGGATGACCACACTGGGCCATGGCAGGGTCCTGTGCTCCCCCCTCAGCTCTTCAGAAAGAGTTGGTCTGGGAGGCTTTCACACCACCTGCTAGCCAGAGCCAGCCGTGAGCACAGGGACCATTGCACTGACCATGTCCAAGATGAACACCTTTCTTTTCAGATCCATTGAGGGGTTCAGTGCCCCAGCTGTCCTACATTGCAGGGAAAGGGAAATGAGAAAGTGTGTATCTGGAAGGAAATAATCTTGGAGGCTTTGTAGGGGGCCGGGATTTATGAAGTCTTGAGCTTGGCTACCATGGAGAAGACAGGTCCCACTACTGTGTGTCTTGTGGGTTGGTCCCCACTAGCCAGTGGCAGACTCCTGAAGTCACCCACAGCTGGCTGGTTTATTTTAGCAGCCTTTCGACACGCACCAAGTGTTTAAACCACTTCTCTGTCCCTGTTCCATGGGACATTAGAGATATACATCTACATACGCACTGTCAAATGTGTCATATGAACTCAAAGATGTTGTTAAGCCCTCATGGAATTCTATTACTGAGCAATAACAGGCTCTGGGCTTCCCTAAAACCACATTACACCCCACAGATTATTTCTAAATGATGAAGACAAATAATTCTGGCTAGGAAAATGGTGACAGTCCTGCCAGCGTTACAGCAGATGCCTCAGTGAATCAGCTCCCAGGCTGTTGAAGCCCAGGCCATTTCACAAAATCTGTGCAACTTAAGGCTGCGATTGAATAGGATGGCAGAAGTGATTGTACTTGGTGTGTTTCAGAAAAGAACATGGGGACATGCAATTGGAAAAAAAAAATAAAAAAAAATTAACTGGAACAGATTAATTGTTCTCAGTCTCCACTTAGAAACAGTAAAAGAGAGCAGAAGAATCTATATGGGCTGTGATAGCAGTGATGCTTCTAACTAGCTTAGCTAGGTATTTAACAATAGAAATATCTAGAAGTAAGATAATTGAGAATGCCACTGCAAATCAGTTCATCTGAAATTTCAAAATCACCTGTAGAACGTCACTGAATTGTTTATATAACCACAGAATCTGAAAAAGGTTTGGTAGCTGCTTAGGGCTTTTTTAAGTATGATATGATTCTATGTGCAGAAGAATTTTTTACTTTTCATCCAGTTTTGATGGAAAAATATTAAGCCACTTTTAGTGCTGCTTTTATCCGAGACATACTAATATACAACAGAAAAGTGGCTGATACAAGCAAATTGTTTTAAGAACTATATTTCTTTTAAATTCAGTCTTGCATTCATTTTGTGTACGGTAGATGATGTTATTACCAATGACATACAGTAGCCATAGTGATGCAAAACAAGGCAATAAATAGCATTTACAAACAAAGGATAAATTCTGTTCTGGTGGATGAGTCACCTACTCTGAACCTTAAAATTCTTGTGGCAGTGAATTAAGAGATGCATTTACTTCCCCTAGGTTTAATTAAGCACAAATATACCAATTAGAAAAAAAAAAAAAGCAAAATCTGTTCATGCTTTTCAGTGAGAAAACTACATTTAGAGATCATCTTAAATGCTATTGCTACAGTTGTGGGACCAAGCTATGCTGATCTTTTTCCAGGGGCATGGAGCACACCCACAGCCATCCCTGTTTGCGATGGCACTAACAAGGTCAGTAACTTACACAGCAATATATAGGTTGACAAGTGCTAACCCACCTACCATGAAAAAGTGCTCAGAAACAATGCACATTTTTTATTTTAAGTTTTGAACAGAGGGCAAAACTGACCTGTGAAATTCCTAGTGGCAAAACAGTATTTGAAAGAAAATCGGCTTCAGGATTCAAAAATGTAAAGTGCTTATCTGGCTGTGGAAAACAAGCAGGTTGTGTGACACAAGCAAAGGTTTCCTTAAGAACTGGGGCAAAACCAGATTTTATGGGACAAGCTGAG
This sequence comes from Baryphthengus martii, assembly GCA_013396935.1. NCBI lineage: Eukaryota > Metazoa > Chordata > Aves > Coraciiformes > Momotidae > Baryphthengus > Baryphthengus martii. Next base: position 255,197 of record VWZK01021146.1, on the reverse strand, counting down.
CCGTCGTTAGGGAGAGCTGTTATCTGAAGCAGGGATCAGCCTGGAGGATGCTCAGACATGCACCAAACTGAGGCCTGATCCTGCTCTCACCTCATCAACCAGGACAGGTAGCAAAAGGGGACACCTGGCCAGAGCAAGAGGCTCTGTGGGGGTTAAATGGCAAGAACAAGGCAATGATAGAAGAGAGTGTGTTACCTTCAATCACATCAATGGATGCTGCTTCCAAAACCTGCCCTTGCTGCAGGCGTTCGCGTCAGCGACAAAGTGTCGTGCAAACTCTGTCAAATCCTAAGAATGCCTGAAAGAGACAATACAACAGAGTCAGAGCGTGCAACCAAAGTGACAACGCTGCCAGTGACCAATGCGAAAGAGTACTACTGAAGAGTACTACTGAAAACTTGCTGCAGAAACTCCTTCTGGGAAAGTCTGTATAATTTTCTATGCCAGATGGAATTTGATCTCACTATGGATACAGTTTGTGGTGTACCTTGTGAATTATCAAAGCAATTAATGTTCCAAAATCACCCAAAGCTCTTACTTGAAATACCTTGCAATCTGAGACTTTTTGTGATGCTAAACCTTATTCCTTAGCGTAAGCTACAAAAAACCTGCTGCAACTGGGATACTCTCAAATTCTCCCATGCAGAGATTTTGATGATAGTTGGAAAAATCAGAAAATAAAAATCCCTATTTAGCAGGATCTGTATGCTTAGTGAGAAATGGTTCAAAACATCAAAGAATGAGATTCCTGCTCAAGAAGCTACCGGTCAAGACATAAAGAAGACAAAATATGCTGAAGGAAGGATACCTTAGGATTACAGTACTGCGTGTTTCCTTCCGATGCCACAGGAGAAATGATTTTCACAAAGGTCTACTCCAAACCGAAGGTAATCCTTTGACTGGCATCAAGATAGGGAACCTGGTAAGCAGAGGCGAGGATCCCACCATTTCAAAGTGTGCATCACTGATTTCTGGTGACTTCTCTGTCAGAAAGTCTTAGCCAAAGAGCTTTAGGAGTTACAGTGCTGAAATACAGTCAGTATCTTGGCCACAGATGATTTTCTGAGAAATTTGTTTAGCCCTACAGCTTGCCAAATATATATTCATGCCAGCCACAGCTACTTCCTTGGATGGGAAAAAGGTGTTTGCAGTGAAATGAATGGCACTAGTGTATATATTTTATATCCTCCAGTGGTTTGGATTCCAGCCCGAGTGATTAAACAAATCTACCTGCTCTGGAAGCCTTCCTACCAAGATTTATAACACTGGATTAACTGCACACTGATTTCATTCAAAAACAGCGACAGGAAAAATTGTGCATTGCATTCTGGAGTTTCTTCTCATGCCACAGGCCATGCTTATTGCAAATTAGGGAAGCAGGAAATCACATCTCCATCCCCAGGATTCAATTCAGAAGGTTTAATTCTTGTCTGGCAATTTTCCTTCCGAAGATCAAACCAACTTCAGAGACACTAATGTTTAGTCCCTTAAAAATTCATGACTACATTCAGTGCTTGTCTCTTATCTGAAAACCAGAGAGCATCTGATGCCGTGATATCCAATATTCTGGGAAGAAGATTTTTATCCCGCTACCCATTATAAATCGCTCCTATTAAATTTATGAAAATTCAGCACAAAGTTGTCTACTTTCAATCTCTGCTTTCGAAAAGATTGGATGTAATAAGAACAGTTATTACACTGAGTCATCTGTCCATGGTGTAAGACACAATGAACTGGGCACCATATAGCCACCGGTTGGAACCCAAGGCAGGCCACTTGCTTTGTAGAGGTCTCTTCGATGCCTGGGTAGCAGTATAGAAGGATCCATGCAGTACTAAATGAATTAAACCCACATTCATTGCTCTCCCAGTCTCAGCAAAGGACTTCTGGATTGAACTGACCAAACAGCAATGTCCTCTCCAATGTTCTGTGCAACTGCCTTATGGTGCACAAAACCTTGGAGAGAGGATGTCAGCCCCTGGGGCTCAGTTACTTGAAAGCTGTAATAAAAAGAAAATCACTTAAGGACTGCAGTGTGGAAGAAGTCCCTTTTCCCATCCCCACAGCCGTATCTAAACACAGAAAACCTTCCCAAACAAGACTGTTGAAGAGCTCAGTGTTTCCAAAGTATAAAACTACTAGAATGCATTTACTCTCTGAAGAGGAAATACTCACTTTATCTACCTAACAAATGTGATTATCTTCTTTGGCTGACACTAGAGGAAACAAAAACTAATACCCTTCCTTCCATGACATTGCTTAATATTTTAAAAACAAGGCATGGCCGTGCGATGAGCCTTTACCTCAGTGGAAACAGTCTGGAAATTACCCAAGTAAAGCCTTTTCCTGGTTATCCCTTCTCTGTTATCCCAACTCTGTTCTGATTAGTCCAGCCTGGAGCCCGCTTGCTCAATGCACTCTCTCCCAACCTACCCCTTTCTGCCCCCAAAATAACTTGCTGTCCTTTGCCTCAACTTGATAACCAACTGCTTCTCTGGCTCCAGGAGTACCAACAAAACTGTGCTGTTATTAACAGCGACCAAGATGTCTCATGTCTCAGAGACCAGTGACACTGCCTTGCCACCCCTCCTTTGGGCTTGGAAAGCCCTGTAACACCTTCCAGTGAAGAACAGTTGATTTAGCGCCTACTTCAATGAGATGGTCACGTCTTGCTCCTTTAGGAGCTGCAGATCCAAGTGAAGTGTGAGGAAACAAAACCAAGGGAGTGGTAAAAGAACTAGTTCCTCCAGTGAGACCAAGCAACGTGTCAGTGGCGATCCTTTAGCCAGATCAAGAGCTCTCAGTGTCCCAGCCCATGCAAAGGGACAGATTTCCACCTGCGCAGTGTAGCATGGGCCAAAAGCCCAAGCACCAAAAAGGCTCTGGGCTTCTCTCCCACTTTGGAAAGCATCTGGGACACATTGTATGTTTAGAGTTTCTAGACCATAAGGATGTGGTTGGTCCTTGTGGGGTGGTCTCACCACCCACAGGAGGACAACCAGTGCCAGGGAGCAGAAGCAGGATGTTGTGCAGCAGTTCTGGCCAGCTGGGGTGTGTGGGAAGCCCAGCCTGGCTGTCTCTCCTGGGTTATGCCTGGAGAGGGCTCCACCATGCACAACACTGAAGGCCCTTCCTTGGAATAAATCCACTGTGAATTGCAAAGTAGGTGTCTTTGAGGCAAGTATGCTTCATCAGGTGAAACAGGAACCACCACAGGTTGCAATCCTAGCAACCCACAGATAAGCTGCCTGATAAAGGAGCCACACATTTCAGAAGCTCGAACCCCAAACACTGCCCTAGGAAGCAGTAGCACCCCCAACATCAGGTAATTTTTATTTAGAGATGCCTCCTCCTCTGAAAGCATTGCCCCTTCTCTTCCAGTTGCGGTGTTGGAGACAACTGGGTGGGAGTGGGAGACTTGACCTCAGGGTGCCAGGGCTGCTGCTAGATTAGCAGGGGTTGTGAGACAACCTCCTCCCCTCCTGGGCTTCCCAAGTTAATCATTCCCACACTGAGCACTCATGGAAATATGATAACAGCCTAACAATACCACATTGAAGGTGTACCCTCTAACAAATAAGTGTAGCTAGGCAGCTGAAATCAGCCTTGAACCGCTGCTCCACGTGCAAATTTATCGTTTTTCTGGCACTGCTGAAACCGGAACCCTCCCCTTCTTATTTCAATGGGACAATCCCAGGGGCTTTACCAGCCCTGTATTTAAATTGTGCTGGAGGGATGTCTCTTACACCCCACTGTGGGCTCAGCCTGTAGAGGACTATTGCAGACCAAGCCCTGGGAGCTCACCCGTGCAATCGCAGCGCACACGCAGTTCCCACTGATTTCAGATAGCACCTCAAACAAACCAGGAGCTCAGCCTTGGGCATCTGGTACCCCCACCCCACTCCACCCCGCTAATGCCTTTGGATAAATGCAAACTTTTCTTCATTCAAGGAGCCTGATCTTTGTGTTTGCTACAAAAAGAAATCCTTGCTATTAATTACAAGGAAAATTGGGACAGGGCATGCATGAGAATGGTGTTAGGCAGGAGAAGCAATGGTCTACTGCTTGATTTTCGCAAAGTGGAAAATTTCAACAGGCCACAGCAAACCCTGCTCAGCAATTCCCAATAAACAAACAGGTCCAAGGAGGTTTTTCCACTCAGAAGAAAGGGTGCCTTATTTGGGCAGATCAGCCAAGATGGATGAGGGAGTGATCTAGGACAGAGCTACAGTCGTTGTGACAGATAAAGCCATGAAGGGGCAGCTCACACAGGACCAGAAGGTGTACGTCCCTACAAGGAAAAGTCAGTTGACATTTTCCAGGGCCAAGTGGTTCTGGGGATCTAACTCCTCTATGACTCAGTCTAATGTTAGTGTCCTAGGAGGATGAAGCTATGGCTTAGGCCCTGCAGTGCTTCAAGCCTCACAGGTGGCCTGGGCCATCTACAGGAAGGATCATGCCCAGTACCTCTGCTGAGGGTGGGACACTAGCTTCTGCATCTTGGCATAACCCAAAATAAGCGCTTACCTCAGTGATATCCTGCAGCCTCCAAATTCCACGACTGCCTATGAAGCTCAGCTTTTGGACACTGTGGATAGGAACTTGGACAGCTTCTTTGTTTCCCCTCGTTGCACATTTGTAATGGATGCACTTTATGAAGTGTTGTGGACTAGCAAAATGTGAATTACCACATGGACCCAGAGAAGAAAAATGCGCGTGTGTATGAACTTCTATTTAAACCTCCCACTTCTTTTTGGATGCAAATCTCTTTCCTAAGCAACTGAGAAAAGTGTGATATGTGTCAGAGTCTGGAGATTTGAGAACTGTTCTGTTCCCTCATTTCAGAAGCTCTTGTCTTCAGCCACCCACACAGTACTTGAGTTCTGCTCTCCGCAGGCCAAAGCTGCCTTCCTATCCTCGGCAGCGCGTGCTCTGCAGAAGATGTCGATCTCTCTCAGGAAGCAGTAAGATGAAATGACTCTCGATGTGGAGGAGCAGGCATTTCAGCATGAGATACAGCACATAGTTTGGGAGAGCAAAAAGGGGTAGGAGGCTGCTATTTCCAGACCATGCTGCCTCTTACCGCTAACTTCACAGCAAGATGCAGTTTTTACTGTTCCTGCTCCAAAGAAGCTACTGGGGTAAGTATCACCCTGGGGGATTTCTCAAACACTCATCTGTGGACTACCAACAGTAGGAAACACACGCTTGCAAAGGGCACAGTACTGGCAGATGACTCTAACTCGGCCTCCTCGACTCCTGGTGTTGCACAGTGAGGCATCAGGGAGCTGTTGTGCTTCTTACATCCCAGATCCTGAAGCACCACGACTACGCGCAAACCACAACTTCCAATTTCTTGTAGTTGTCCAAGGTCCTACTGGTCTTGTTTACAAAAAGGAACTAGAAACTTGACTCATAAATGGTCAAAGAAGAAGGAAAAAGAAATGTGCCTATGCTTAATTATCATAATTTTTGAAGCTGTCTAATTATTTGGCGTTGGTTTAACTCAAAGACTTTTGCAATGCTGCTTGCTATGGCTGCTTCCTTGGTGGGTTTTTCTTCCTTTTACTTTTTCCTGTCTGCTTTATAGAAGCTCATTTATTTCAGCTCTTTGATCTCAACATTACACTACCTGAGCTTCCTCACAGAAGTTGCCCCAAGGGATAGGTACAGCAAGGGAGGACAGCAGGGCAGCCAGTCAGGGTGCTCAGAGACGGGGATGAGGAGCAGACAGCCAGGAAGCATGTGCAGAGCAGCAGAGGGAGTAAGAAGCAGAGCAGATGGGAAGAATGACTAAGCCAGCTCCTCCAAATGCTGGTAGATCTTGGTATCCTGGAAATCTCTGCAGAGTCCTCATGAAACCACGTGCCAAGAGAAAGTTTGGATTTATTTTTTTTTTAACAACAGATTCAGCAGCTAATTGATGTGAGAGGACCTCATTAAGCAAACAGCCCCATCAATATTAGAGATAAGCCTCAAAAAGCTGTTAAATGTTTTTAGAGGTATCTCTTCTGGTACTCGCTGTGCAAATACTCTCTCATCTGAGAACTTCATTTTGGGATCGGAAATGCCTGTGCTGAGCAGAGTGTTTCCAAGCTCAGTTTCTTGAGAAAGTCTTATGAAGCCAGCACCTTACAAATAAGTATATCAGTCCTAATTCAGAGCAACTGTTACTAAAGGGCCACAGAAAGAAATGGTTTTGTTTCTGGGATCTTCCCTGGAAGATGACAATTCTCTCAGCCCTTCCATTTCATGCCACGATTGTGTCTCACCTTACAGCACCCACAGGAGTTGGTGACAGGTGAAAACTGGATTCCTCTGCTTCTTTCTACTATTCCTTAGATATTTCTGCATGGTCCTGAATTCAGGACACTGTCCCACGAGCAGAAGATGAGTGGGAAAAAACTTATCTTGGAGCATCAACACAGAGTAGGTGATTCTTATAAGGAAGTGTCATGGGAAATGGATTGCAAAATGTCTGATGTCTTTCTGACACTGTGAAAGAATACTCTGGATAGTCTACCACCAGGATTGTTTCTAGCTAACAATAGCATAAGAGGTTAGGTACGGTAGGTAGAAGAGATAAACTAGTTCTTTCCTTGTAACTTTGGGGAAATTCGAACACGGTGCTATCAGTGCTGTAACATGATGCAGTACTGAGCATTTAGTAAAGAATTTAGTCAAGCCAATGCAACACAAGTGTTAGATCTAAAAAAAAAAAAAACAAGCAAACAAAAACCCAGTAGACACTCCTAAGAGAACACTGAAGAGACTTTTAATGTTCCCTCTTGGTAGTTAACAGCACATGCATGATCTACTCTAGGTTCCTGCTCTGGCAGGGGGGTTGGACTTGATGATCTTTTGAGGTCCCTTCCAGCCCCTAATATTCTGCAATTCTGATTCTGTGAACAGCACAACCTAACATCAGGGATGCAGTTGGTTTTCTCTAGGAATTAAAACTGTCACCTAAATACAATTTCTAAGTACAAGAAGTTGCCCCAGCCTAAGGTGGAGGATATGAGAACACTGCATGCTATTGCAGTAGGAATGGGCACAATGGAGGGCGAGGACAACACATAGCTAAAAACAAAGAAAATATTTTTAAAAATAAAAATGCAGTATGTTGGTTTTTTTCAATGAGTCATTAACGCTGAAAGCAGATATGCATTAATAGGGCTATGAGTCTTCCTGTCAACCAATTAACATGCACCTTCCAGATCCAGAGGTCTCCTAAATATATGCACAGAGGCAGTTTATGCACGCACATGTCAGAGACAGAACTCTGCTGAAAATTCAGGTTACATCTTACAGAAGTTGCAGTGGTCTCAACAGAGGAACTGAACTTGGCCTATTTTCTTATAGTTCTATGGGAACACCGGCACTATGGAGCAAAATGCTGTGGGATCAGTCAGTGCATTCTGATGAGAGCAGAAGCTTGTCCTGCTGAATCACAGCTTCTTCCACCATGGGTATCTACTCTGTAGAGGACAGTATTGGTCACACTCTCCCCAAACCACGGAGAGGTGATCTCATCTCCTAAGGACCTGCGATCAAAGAGGGACAAAGACTGAAACAGGGGGCTGAGATAAGGTTTTAACGATCTGTTGGTACCAATTAGTCTTTTTCATTCTACTTGGTTGTCAGTTGGCCATTTTCCTGGGATGTGCAATAAAGATTTTCTTTGAAGACAGAAAATGCAGGAAATTGGTTCATTTACAGATTTTTCCAGAGAACGTACATGTCTGAGGAGCAAAGGGACAGGCTGTTGCTGAAGCAGATGATGGTCTTCCTGAAGTCCTGGCAGGGCTCCTCCTGCCTTACATGACATAGGGTCCACCCTGGATCGAGGCTTCTCTGACTATGGGTTACACAGGCTCAAACGCAGGGGCATCATTTCAGAAATGAGAGAGAAGGAGCAATTTCAGCCTGTGTAACTGTGGGGTTGATACCTGATCTATGCAAAAGCCTGTTGCTTAATACAAAGAGATCATTGTCAGAAGAGGGGGAAGTAGTGACATTTACACATTCATTTCTTCTACTAGAGTAATGTACCAGAGACATTAGAGGAAATTCCACTTGATTGACAAATTGTCAGGCTAGATTGGGAAAGCAAGAAAACCAGGTCAAGTCCTTCCTGTTTGCTTGTTTTCTCTCTGTAATTACAATGTTGACTCTGAAAACATATTTTTAAATAGAATATTAATTATCAAAATCCTGAGCTGTGAGTTGGATTCTTTTCAGAGCACAAAATTTGTTGCTCATTAACTCTAAGAGACAAAATACACTGGCTTGAGCCTGGTTGTGTGTAGGCAGATTTTCCTGCTTCACCTTCACTTTCAGGCGACTCATGAGAAGACATTGTGCAGAGAGCCACGCTATGGGACAGGTGTGAACACCAACTTCTGTGTCCTTCGGTAAGATTTGAACCTATAGCCAGGAGGGCTTCCTTTTCTGTACTGACTACACATCCGCAGTAAAGATCTCAGTCGGGAAAAGACTCATGGAAACAAATTCCTCTCTGTACATTGCTTATTGTGGCTTGAGGGGTTAATGCTACATCCAGGCTAACCTAACTCCCTTCCTCATCTGTAGCCGTATTCAAAGACCTACAAACACAACTCTGTCCCAGATGCAAAGAAAATTTTTGTGGTATGTTCATTTGGCAGCAGGAAAACATTCGCACCCCTTGCCCAGAATGAAACACAGTCCTCATTTATAGAGCAAAGTAGGTTCTTTCTTTCTTTCTCTACAAGAAATTGTACGTGTGGCATTAGCTACCTGATGGGAAAAGCAGGATTTCAGTGGGTTTTTACCCAGTTCAGCTAGGCTGCAACCAAAAGCATCATTGTCTTTAACTTGTGCTTTGTTACTTGCTTCCTCGCCTCAAAAGTTGCCTTGGGGAAAAAAAAAAATAAAGGAATACACGAAGAGCTGAGGCGATCGCAGACCACAAACTAACAACTCCCTCAGTGCTACACTCATTCATCAGGATTCCTTCACACAGCCTTTCGGCAGCTGAACAAGTTGGGTGGTTGTTTTTAAAGGAGAACCCGGTTTTCAGAGAATTCTCCTTAACGTCCCTTACTCTTAACGAATGAGCATCTGGCAAAACAAGTCAAGGCAGAGGCGCGCGTCCTGTCTTTCCTTCCCCGCCAAGTCCCCGCAGCCAGCCGTGGAACCGAAACACTTTTCCCCGGACGGCTCTTGGACGGCTTCCGCGCCCCGCACCCCGCTCCGGACCGCACCGCTCCGCACCGACCCGACCCAACCCTACTCCTCAGCGCCCGGCTCCGGCTGCCGGCTCCGGCGCGGCC
>VWZK01021146.1:199055-245600 GCA_013396935.1 Baryphthengus martii | reverse complement strand
TCGGCACGGCTCGGCTCAGCCCCCTGCCGCGCCCCTCCCCGCTTCGCGGTCCCGGCACTTTGGGCGGACGCGCGTGGAACCGCACGGTTCCGGCCCACACAGCGCAGGACAGAGGGACCCCGGTGGGGGGACACTGCCCCCGAGCAGTTCCCCACCTTGCCCTGCTCATTGGTATGGGGCTGACACGGGGCTTCCGACCCCTCCCCGCAGCAGTCCCTGATGAGAAAACGCTGAATTCAGGAGGGACAAACTTTTTTTTGTTGGTTTTTTTTTGTTGTTGTTGTTGTTTTATTGTTGCTGTTGTTCTTTCTCGGGGAAGGAGGGTACTCCACCCTAGGGTGAGATTCCCTTGCTGCATCCCTTGCCCGCGGCACGGGCACGCTCTCCTGTGGGCACCATCCCATCACTACCTCGTCCAGGGGAACCACAGAGCTGAGGCTGACAGGCAGACTATGCCAGGGTTGTGATAAGGGGCTCGCCTCTGCCGGAGGACGGTCAGGAGCCCAATACAAACCCGCTGGAGAGAATCTGTCAGAGGAGCACCTGCAATTCTGCTTGTTTTTGTGATGCTGGGGAAAGAGGCAGGAAACACCTGCCATGGAGCGAGGCACTCCCGCGGCAGGAGCCTAGGAGAGCAGTGGTGGAGGGATGTGGCCCCGGAGGCCTGTATGAAGGAGCGTGGGCCTACCCGCTGCTCTGCAGCCCTTTGGGAAGCAGCTCAAGGACAGACACTATGAGGGGTGCGAGGGAGTCCAAGACCTGCCTTCCTCCAGTGATTGGAGCTGTGGGTTCAGCCTGTAGATGTGCCCCTCTTCACTCCCCAGGGGCAGTAAAGGCTCCAAGGAGGGACATGCAACATGGCTGCCGGAATGGGCCTTTCCTTTGTTACCTTTCCTGAGAGCGGCACTTCCACATGAACACTCAAGAGCATGACAGGGGAGTGGGAGCACTGACAGGTGACACTGGTGGATGTCAACTAGAGAAGATTTTTCCAGCCTTTGGTTCACGTGAGGTCCTGTGGAAACAATGCCAGCACGCGTGGATGGCACAGGGCACGTGAAGTATCCAGGTGAGGCACAGCTGCAGGCACTGGAGCCTCTGCCAGGCCAGCAGCAGGCAGGGGGAGAGGAGGCAATGTATAACCCCCTCTTTGATCTCTGCTGCTCCAGCTGACATTGAGTTGTCAGGAAACAAGGAACTCAGCCTCCATTTCAGGATGATTCATGCTTGGCTGGTGGGAAGAAAAAAATGTCAGTTATGGCTGATTTATGGGAAGACACCCGCCTGTTTCTGTGGGCAATGCTGAAAGGTAATGGAATTAGGGCAGTGGGACAGTGCTGTGTGTAGCATTCATGCACCTGGGATGGTGGACGGGAAGGATCTGTGTCCATGCACAGTGAACCTGTTTGGGAGTGATGGCTGCTCCTTCCCAAAGGATACCTGTAGATAGATGTGCACTCTCTATACACAGAATGTATCTACCAGGATAGTTTCCAGTGCCAGGGTTATGGGCATGGACCCCAACTCAAGAGCCACCCAAGAACAGGTTGTGACATCTCTCCTTTGGAGCTGCTTCTGAACTGTGAGATTTTACACAGTGTGTGCTTCTTACAAGTATGTATGAAATGTAGCTATCAGTTTAAACCTATATCTGCAATATATAGCTTCAGCATATATAGACACAGTGTGCCGAGAATGAAAGTGCCGTGGCAATGGGCTGGCCGTTTGTTCCTGGCGGCTTTGTTCCCAGACTGGTAATAGTGAGTTATTCTTGCCTGAGGACAGAACATCTGTAAGGGGAGGTTTATAGGGTGGATGTTAAAACCGACTTCCCAATAATGTTAGGAACTGTAGGAAATCTTTAGGGAGAAGGTGTCCCTAGAACTGCAGGGCAATATTAGGGGTCCTGGGTACCCCATCACACCAAGCACTTGGGCAGTGCAGGGGATGGCTGGGACATGGCAGGATCCCACCATGGGGCTGGGCAAGCTGCTCCACTGGCTGAAAGAGAGAAACTGCTGCTGCTTCCTCTCTATCTAATGGCACCGGAGTCACATAGAGAGGTCGGTACAGTGCCGCTGAAGGACCTTTCCTTTCACTTCTGCTCTCCACTCCCCACAATCAGGTGCCTGTCTGCCCTTTTTCCCGAGTTGCTTCACGAGGAGCTGCAAAAGCCAAGGTAGAGAGTAGGGACAGGGGGTGACTGCTGTCAGAAAAAAAAGAAAAAAAAAAAAAAAGATGTTTGAAAACTATTTTGAGTTTTGTGGAAACAATTTATTTTGGTTTTGTGGCCACAAGGAAGGAAAGAACAAACTTCTGTCTCCATGACAGGATCTGTGTAGTCTTGGGTGGCAGATGTCCCTTGGTGGCGCACGGCGGCTGCACCCAGCCCTATGGGCACTACGGGATCCACTGTCTGCCTCCAGCCTCCAGGGTGCCCCTGTAGAGTGTGGTGGGGCTTTACTCCTGCTCCTCATAGAGATTGTGGTGGGGAAGTGGGCAGTTGTGCCTCTTCCCGAGGGATTTTCAGGTAACAGGTACAGCTCAGAGCCTCTCTGTCCTTCCTCCTGACCAGCATGTTGGGGTCTTTGAGGACTGGGCACTGATCAAGGGCTCTCTTCCTTTCCTTGAATGTCACTGGGCAATGGGCAACAGCTAGATGAGACTGATTTAAGGCTGCTCTATCTACCCAGATAGAGCAGCAGAAATAATGGTGAACAACATAGACAATCAGAAGGGATGGTTGAGGTCCCTTTGAATCATGAGAAATCAGATGCTACGCGATGGTCCTCTTGTAGCAACACCTCCACCGAGTGTTTACCATGTATCTGGTGAGGAAGTGTGACCCTTCTTTTCTCACACAAACCCTTGTGACACAGTCCATGCTTCTGGTGGCTCAAGATGTGTCCATGGCAGGTAATGAAAATGTTCAGATGAAGCAACAAGCATCTGCCTGATGCTCTCCAGGAAGACTTTGGAGATCTGTTTGCTGTGAGGCTCCAAGTGGGGAATTCACTTCCCTCCATGGGCAAGTTGATCAGACACCAGTTGGAAAAGCAGAGGATGTGGATGGGATATTTCCATGGAAGCACCATACTGATGATTTCTGAAGCCTATTGCAGTTTCTAAAATAAGCTGGATGGCAAAGGCTCTCTAGATGATGAACAGGGTAAGTGGCAGTCAGCCAAGTGTTATTCCTGGAGAACTGATTTGGACACTGCACAGACTGAATTTAATTTCGTGAATAATTATGCCAGGAGACCCCAAATACTGGATAGGTGGTTTTATTGAATAAATATAATGGAAATAATTCTTGGCTTCAAGAGAAGGAGTTTGCATTTTCAGATATGGGGCAGGACTGGTGTGGGAAGGGCATTCCTCCTGCACACTAAATCAAAATGAAAACCCGTGGCTGAGAGGCTTGGTGAGATATGGTGGTGCTGAGGCCCTGGGTGACCCCACCTGCACGTACTGCCTCCAGTTCCTCAGGAGGGGACCATGGGCAAGCCCCTGGCACCAGTACTGCTGCGTCAGAGAAGCCCCTGCCTTGAGCCTCTGCTACAATCTGACTTGTTACTATGGCCAAAGGCACCCAGGCTAGACATGCAGCTTCCACACAGGGGATGTCTACAGCAGCGCTAGCTCACGTGTGTGTCCATCTTCTGTATTTGCCTGGGGAGCTGTGTGCAAGAGATGCAGCTACTCCCATCTTCATGGGGTCTATGCTGATTTTTTCATGTGCGTTAACAAGTCAACATATCGGCTGAGCGGTGGCAACTGCCGATCCGCACAGCATATACACAATGGTGTGTCTTTCCACAAACCTTTTTGCTATAGATTAAAAGAAACTAATCTCTTTTGCCGCTGCTGCAGGGTAAGGTCAGAAGCAGGGACAGCTGTGCTCACTTACTTGAAGTGAAGGAATCAGACATTAGTCAGGCATTGGAATAAGCTGCCCAGGGAGGTGATTGAGTCACCATCCCTGGATGTGTTTAGAGGTGATTTAGATGTGGTGTTGGGGGATATGGTTTAGAGGTGAGCTTTGTAGAGTAAGATTAATGATTGGACTCGATGATGCCAAGGGTCTTTTCCAACCTGAACGATTCTATGATTCTGTGATAGACATGCATGACTCCAGGGTATTAGTAACCTTGTGAATTTAACATTGTAAATTTGACCTTTCTTCTCCCATCTCTCTGCTCTCTGTGGATCAGTGATGTCCCTCCTGGAGACACCTCTTGTTGTGAATTCGTGAGATGTCATACCTTGTTGTTTGCCGTGCAGGTCACCTTGTGAGTGCTCCGAGACAATTAATCACTGCAGTCCTGATTGAATATTCTCAGTCCTTCAATTTTCTGGTTGCATTTGACAGAGTAATGTCCTTGCAGAGACAGGGGAGAGGAGAGTTTTCGATTCATTTACAGATATTTGATTATTTTAAAAGGTGTTTTTTTGTGAATATAATATGTAAAGTCCCATGGCTATATATCCTGAAGGAAAACCTGGGCTGCACATCTGCTCGGTCCAAGCAGGCATGGGTGAGCTGGCCAACAGCAGGCTCAGCTCTCATACAAATCAGGTAGCAGCAAAAGGGATCAATTCCCACCTGGTACAAGGGATTTTGGGTCAGCAAATCCAGTCATGCCATGGTTCTTCTTGAACTGGAGAAGGTAAGGTGTATTAACATGCACTGAGTGTAAGAATCACAGAGGCCTCACATGCCAGGGCTTCAGGCTGGGGAAATAAGAAAGAATCACATCAAGCTTTCTGATATTAAATATCAAAAACTTACTAGAAGGAGGAGAGTAACTTTTTATTAGAACACCTGTCTTTACTTGGCTGAAGAGCTCCTACTCACACCCTTTCCCCACCCCTTCAGGCTTCACTCCCTGATACGATTTCAAGGCCACACCTCTTCACCCCTTGCCAATGTGCAGGGAACGTAGCCCTGCATATCCCACACGTGGGTCTACAACACTGCAGGGGTTGTTTGTGGGAGTTGCTGTAATGGACACCTCTCCGTATAATACCAAAGGTTTGTTTAAATTATTATGCTTAATGTTGGCTGTGATAATGAGTTGTTATGTATTACAATACTGGCTTCATTTCCTTCTCCAAATTTGATCCCTTCTGGTGTTGGAGCAAGGTTTTATCCATCTGAATCACTGCATCATCATCGAATGTGGTCTATAGGCACAGGACTGTCCTCCAACAGCCTGTCTGCCCTCCTGGAGGCTGTGGCTGGGAGTATGGTTGCCATGGTGGTAGCAAGACAATTAAAATGGCTTTATAACCAGCTGAAGGTACTGACTGTTTCCAGGATACCATATATCTTAATCAATCTCAGCTCTTACAGACCTTGGAACAAAGCCAGGTCCAATGACAGCAGTTGGTGGTGTTTAATTTTTTTCTTCCTTCTTCAACCCTCTGGGTTAGCTTTCCTGCGTAGGTTTGTAGATACAGTTCAAGGTAAAAAAAAAACCTCCATCCTTTCTGAATGTGGTATCTTTCATTCTGCATCCTTTAATTTGGACCACGCAGCACAAAAAAATGTATGAAGTTATCACCACTCTTCTGATCTCTTGACCTGCAAGAAGCTGAAGTGGCTTCCTTGTATTGACTGATGTGGGTGCTGCCCTTTAGCTGAGTGCAGGGAATAAGGGATCTCTTTGTTAGAGGCTCCTCCTGATGGACTGTGCTGCTGCCTCTGCCAGGCCATTCCCAGTGGGTGGTGGGGGCTGGAAGCAATATGTTGGAAGTCACACTGTATCCCAACAGCTTGGGATTCAGAGCTGTCAAGCAGTGGCTTATTGTTAGTACAACTTCTTCCAGAATGCCAGAAAAAGAAAAGGCGACTTAACTTTTTATGACCTGCTGACATATGAGTCTAGTAGGAATCTGACTGTGAATCTGGAGGAATAGCAGAGGGGTCTGGAGATCTGCTGCGGCTGCTGCCAGTTATAGGGTTATTTTTCCCTACAGGTAGCAATGTGAGCCAGAGGGCTCCTTCAGTTTGCATCTGGCTCTTCCAGCTGGCTTACATGGATCTCCTTTGTGGTGTAGGTGCTGCCCTCTGCTAGGTCAGCACTTCAAATGGGTGTATAGTATTCTTATAGTATTATATATATAGTATTCTATAGTTCTGAGGGCTTCTTGTATCTTAGACATGATTCAAGACCAGCTGAATTCCCATTTTAGAGATTTTCTCATTTCTACAAGCCCTGAAGTGACTGTAGTCCCAGGTAGGCAACTAAGCTAGCCATGTTCTGCAAGTCTGGATTAGTTTGCAGCGTGAGGCTACAGGATGGCACAAAATGGCACTCCTGATGGCTACTGCTTTTTCCCACATTTCTAGATAACTTTGTTCAGGGCTGCCCTGTGTGGTGCTGGTCACTTCACCGGTGTGGATGCTACAGTGGCTTTCAGTTTCAGGGCTCTTCTGCATTTTGTGGTGATACTGTCTAGCTCAATGTTCCTAACTTTTCTTTTTCTTGAATCCTCAAAAAATCCTTAAACTGAACACAATTATCAGCACTAAAGTAAAATTAGCCTGAATCTAACTTAAGTTTATGGCCTTGCTTAAAACTTCCAGGGTTGTAAAGTCTGTCTTGGAATCTGCTAGTCTATGTCTTTGCAATCGATCAATAGCATGCCATCAAACACTGAATACCATTTGCTTTAGATAATCAGACCTTACACAAGTCTCCTGAATTTCTAGCATGCCCATAGATCTGCCAACTCTTCACTCTCTGTTTGAATTCACCTGATCCCTGCAGCTGGAAGAGTCTGCAAACATCCTCCACTTCACAGAAGGGACACTCCACCCCAGCAAATGCTCCTGGCAGCTGCTGAAACAACAATTTTGGAATTGTTAGGCTGCTCCATTAGTCTCCAGATTAAAGGATCATCGAAAATCCCCAAGGTAAACCAAAAACATTGTATGGGTGCTTTTTCCCCCTTAGGAACCAGCTATCTTCAACACTACCTCAGTGACCAAAAAGAAAAGCTTGAAAAAGCCCTAATTTTCCGAAGATAAGCAATTTAGTTATGTAAATGGGAAGTTATGGGTTTCTTTAAAGGCTCTGTTTGAACATATTTTTTCCATGATTCTCTCTCAACACCATTAGATCTTCCTGTCTGCTCATTTTGGATGATTTTGTTTCAAACTATGTTTAGAAGCTTAGATTCTAATGAAAGGTAATAATGACCCAACTAACAATGAAGTTAACCATCCACCCAAGGAGTCAGAATGATTTACAGCTTTCAAAAGAGCTGATGCTAGCTTGCTTTTTGTCTTTCTACTTAATGCCTCTCTAATATTCTTCCC
This sequence comes from Baryphthengus martii, assembly GCA_013396935.1. Classification (NCBI taxonomy): domain Eukaryota; kingdom Metazoa; phylum Chordata; class Aves; order Coraciiformes; family Momotidae; genus Baryphthengus; species Baryphthengus martii. The sequence continues at coordinate 238,273 of VWZK01021146.1, read as the reverse complement.
TGGACACAATGACTTTCTGAACTATTTTTTTCTCCTTTTTTTTTCTTAAATAGAATTCTAAGTCCCTCCACCACCTAATTCTCTGCATACAAAAGAAGATTTAATATCCTCTAAATGACTATAAAGAACAAACCTGCCAGATGGCAGCCTTTGTTACTCAAGGGGAATGCAGGCTGCTTTTCTTGGAGAAGTATTTCAATGTGGTTTTAAAAGAGAAAGTCGCTAGATGTATTAATCTTTTCCTTAGTGGGGTGCTGTGATATAACTCAGGAGAGGTGCAAGAAGAGGGAAATAGAGTTTGTGATCCAACAGAGGAAAGAAATGGAGCTGTATGAAGAACCTTTTTTGTTAATTTCTTGACTCTCTTTGAGAAACATGTTAACTCTGACCTTAAGTATCTCTGCAGAAGTTTGGAGATGCAGCATCTGGATCCTAGGCATAACTTTATGATCTTGAAGAAAGATTTAAGGAAGTTGCTGGCATTCAAAGACTACTTCTCCAGACTTAAAACAAGGATTTTACTGACATATAAGCTGTGCTCTTAGGAAGAAACTGTTCTGCTTCACTCTCCATTTTTCCTGTGTTAGAAGCTAAATTGCTAACAAGATTAGTTAATTAAAAGGAGGATTTCTTTAAGAGCAAAAGGTTTGCATCTCATTTATTTCCCAAGTATTTGGCTAAATATTTCATGTGACACATAGCTAAATAATTTGTCTTCATAGGTTATCTGAGAAGAAATCGCAATATTTGCATATGGACCTATTGTTCAGACTTATTTGCTAAATAATTTTTGGAATGATCTGTGCTCTTGTGTCTCATTTGTGGCCAGTTCCTTGGGAGATGTTGATATTCTGATGATGTGATATGGTTCTGCTCCTAAGTGCATGAGTGTAACTTTCTGGAATTATTTTGTGATGTAAGTGGTTGTTATTTTGAGTTTGAAATGTATTTTCACGCTAATTTCATTCTCGGTGAGTATTTCTACCAGAAAATGTGTTCTCTAGGATAACTGTGGAAAGCAAACACAAACAAGGAAGGAACACAGTCGAAGTGAATTCACAAAAAGATCCAGATGAACAGAGATGTGTTTGCTGGACACATTTATGAAGAAGCAATATGATAAAGGAGGAGACCTCAGATTTACAAGGTAGAAATCGCTATATGCCGGTGAGCTAGATATCCTGCATGGGCAACTCGGAAGACAACCAGCTGCCAGACCTGCTAACAAACAAATATGACCCACAGTCACTTGTGGTGTTCTTGGGATATAGGTTACACAGTAAAGTGTCAAGCAAAGCAAGGTGTAATGTTACATGTCGGATGGAGAGAACTGAGAAAGGGTAAGAAAGGCATATTAATGGGATGGCAACAATCTCTGTGTTAGGAATGCGGAAAGTAGGGTATTTTATATGTCTTCAAAATAACACAATAGCCTGTAGTGATGGCCACTACCTGATACCTTGGAAGCAAGAGAATAATTTCCATCGTGATCTAGTGATCAGCTTTCGCTCTGAATTTGGAGACCTGATCCCCTTATCTTTGCAAGCACTGATGGAAGAACTGCTTGGTAACAAGAAAAGAATTCAACCTAACAACAGTCCATTCATCCTAGTGCTGTATCAGGCGGAAAACAAACATTTATCTGGAACTTTAATTCTCTGCAGACTTTTGCTTCAAATCATGTTTGCTGTAGGCCAGTATGTATGTTAATAGAGCCAGAGAGGGGCCTTACTGAAGGTCAGTTAAATCATGTTTCTCCCCACCATGAAAGAGTAGATTCCAATGGTATACCTATCACAATATAGTCATATAGCTCAATGGGGAAAAACACTTCTGAATTTAATCCCAGTTATTAACTGGGAAGACAGGTTGCAATTTCGTCCCTCTCTAGTATTCACACCTTTCTCTAAATTTTGAAGGATGTCTTTGGGCCAACTAGAAAAGACATTGACTTTTTCAGAGCTTTGGTCGTGTCTATACAGTGACGGTATTTTTCTGTATATATATATATACACATATATACATAAATTGCACACATGGTATCAAACTCCCTGGTCCACTCTCCTTGTAATGACAGTTTAAGATATTTCTCCTGACAATCCTTGTGCATAGACTGCTCAATACTTGAGAGATGCCTTGAGATCCAGCAGTCCTTTGGTCTGTTCTGGGCTCTACAGATTTACTGGCAGGACATTGAGGGATGCCTCTCCAAAACTACAGCAGTACTGGTCTGGAGTGGTAAGTGTAGTGAACTGCCAAACTCCCGTGATTCACACCCTTTCCTGCCATCCATTAATGTTCCTGGCACCATTTTCAAATTACTGTTGGGCTGCAGATGGAGGTCATGCTGCTAAGTGCTATGATTATGAGATTCATTAATACGGATGGAATTGTACACATGCGTACATAGTTGGGCAAGCGGAAGAATTTGCATCTGGGGTTTCCTCAGACATTAGATGCTGAGGTGATACAGCTGTAGAAAATGATACTGTAGGAAGATGAGATCAAATTTTGTGGACTGCTTATGTGAAGCAGTTTTACTTCACAAAATTTTTGTTCGAGGGCTCACAGAGGCAGCAACGACTGGTGGGGAACTGGATGGCTGCTGCCAGTGGATGACAAAGACCAATTAGAGATGTGAGCAGAGTGCTGCAGAGGCACAAGAGCAGAGCACAGCCATGAATGTGCCCATTCATGTGGGCAACCATGCCACCATTACCTCTGCCATCTTACTGCTCATCAGGAGCTCACCAGCTGGGCTTGGGAGATCAGCTACAGCAGGTGTTGTCGTGGGGATTTGAAATAGGGAGGTTTCTGCTCTATCATGTCATAAACCTGGAAATATGTAAGATTCGGTGCTGGCTTTAAAGCATTGTAAATGATAGACACACATCTAATCTTTGCCATCAGGAAAAGGTATTGTCCATGGGCTTGCAGAGGCTGACTGATCACTGTAAAAGATTCACTAGCAGTCATGTGAAGTGGACAGATCTGTGATGCTGTGTTACTGCAAAATCAGATCTGGGTGCTGGAATGGAGACGGACTCTTTGCTTCCAGAAAGAATAGGAACATCATGGTTCCTCTTCTTGTTCTGGGCATCTGGATTCAGTATATGATGTTTCCCTGGCCAAGGAAGCTCTTTGTTGGTGGTTTCAGCATAAAGGAAGAATTATTTAGCTTTGTGTGGAGTGGTTACAGATGATCACTGGCATGTAGTTCAGGAAGATGGATAGGAGGGAGATGGTACTTCATGAGAAGGGTGGGTGTTTCTCATCTTGATGTGCCTCATGTGATAAGTGCTTGCATTTTTTTTTGCACATCCGTAAGAAGAGAGACGTCCTGAAGGAAATATTGGAGCAGGAATGTGAGTGGGAGCAGGAGGCAGAAATTTAATATTTTAGGCAGATGGGGAAAGCATCTCTGCAAAATGACCAAAATAGTCACGACCACAACAGAATGGATGTTTGGCTTGCTGAGAACAGAGAGTGGTTTTTGACCTATGAATGTGGTGTAAGCAAGGAAATGTCTTCCTGTTTGATGTATTGATGGTGTGGGGGCATGATCTGTCATTTAGGGGTTGAGCTGGATCTACATGACCTTTTCCAGTCAAATGCACCGAAATGAATTTGAGGAAGGTAATACGTGACGTGTTGAATAAAACCCCCAAAACTGCAGTGAGGAAATGCACAAATGTGACAGCTGTGAAAGAGATGCCTGGTTGGACTAAGGGTGTATAGGACTACAAAAAGGTGTCAAAGTGGGGCTGGCAGTAATTAGAGCCCCAGGATGGTATGTGCCCTGGGTTTCATGGGGTTCTCTATGCCAAATCCAGTCTCCCCAGGTGTCTCCCTTTGCTCTGTCTGCACAGTCACTCCTTCCAGAGTCCCCTGTTCCTGTTCTTTTGGAGCACCTCAGGAAATGCCATGTCTGCCTCTGCAGCCCCTCTGCTGGGATGTGTTCGGTTAGCTCCGGTACAGATTATTTCACACATTTTTTCCCATTCAGATATCTGTCAGCCTTCCTGTGTGCGATAATGGTCTTCTTCACACAGGTGGTGTGCTACAAGTGCTAAGGGAAATGATAAAGCCTATAAGCGCTTATTGTCCATTCCTAGTTTCCATGGCAACCATGATAAATTTTTTCTTTTTCCCACATTTCAGGGATGCCATTCACCTCCTTTCTTCCCACTCTCTAGTTCCCTTCAGGAGGAGGCAATGCTTACCCAGTTGCTTCCCCAGGGACAGATGTTCTACGGCTAGTGTCCAGTGCTGCCCATGCCCCCAGTGCAGATGTCAAAGCAAATGGGGCAGCACTGGGTAGCTGGAGGACATCGCCTTAGTACAAACTCCTCAGACCCCAGACAGGTCTCATCTTGCCAGGACTACACCAGGAGCTAGTGTCTGCTAGGCTGGCCGTCCTCACACCTGCAGGAGTGGAAGGGGAGAGCCAGCTCTGCCCTAGGAGAACACCTTTGCCTTGCAGGGGCGTGCTGTGCCACATGGGCTTTAATTTCCCTTACACAGGACCTACAGATCAGCACAAGCACGCTGCAAATTAACTGATTTTCCCAGCAGTCTTCCTAAGCTCTTCACAGCACCCCACAATCTGCATGCACCTTGGTCAACCTCAATAGCTGGGTTGAAGGAGCTCACTGCCGATATCTCACCTTCTTCATCAACTTGGTGAAACAATAAGCTAGAGAACCTTTTCTAGAGAGATTTTCTGCCTGGCATGTGTTACTATTACGCACACCCTGGGTTCACAGTGTGCTTGATTATTTAATCAATGTATTGCTGGTGCTCTGAACTCTGCACTGTGTGAGCTGCTGTGAGTGCACGGGGCTGAGGGAACTGCCAGTATTTCAGGACTGGGGTGCAAGGGCAGTGAGTCTGGCTACCGGCTGCAGGCTGGACATGGTAGGCAGCAAACCTGTAAGTCTTGGGTGAGTTCCTTTTGACTTGTGTGATGTATGTACAGAGGGAAAGAAGGTTGAATGCTAAGCAAATAAAGAGCCAGTACCTGGAGAATAGAGGTTTTACATATTGTCTAAATATTTAAATATAGATTATGTAAGTTATATGTGTTCATGCATATCTATGACTGGGGGCTGTCTCGGCACTGTGTTCAGGGAAGCCCTTCTCAAGGCATTTGAATGCATTGCTCAAAACTGTCAGATCTTTGCCCATTGCTGGCTGCCTTTGCTAATGTCCCTGGGGCACTTCTGAGGTAAATAAAAAAAGATGCTGGGGGTTACGTTTTCCCTGCTCCTCATCAGCAACAGGGTGGTTCTGGGAAAACAGTCTATCCCACCACTGTCCTATCTGGCAGCATAATCTGTACAGCACACCTGTAATATCAGGGATGTTATCTGCAGAAATACAGTTCAGATCCTCATGAACTGAACAAGGAGTGGGGTCACTGTCTGCCTGCAGACACTTCTGCCAGAGTGATCTTGCCTTCCTGCAGCGCCAGACCAGCTCCAGGAGGGCCACCCCTTTCCCACGGCTCTCCTCATCCTGGTGGTTCCTCTCCAGACAGAAACCAAATGTGCAGCTGTGGAGAGGCAGCCTCATCAGGCCCTTGTGGGGTCCGTAGAGATGCTCTGCAGCACTGCCCAATGAACGTGCTCCTCAAGCACTGGGAAATGATAGAACTGGAGTGCTGTCAGATATCTAGTCAAGATGTCACTGGGACTGTGGTGGATGCATAGAGATGCCAAGAAGATCAGTCCCAATAAGGAGCAGTATCACTTGGATAATGTTTGGAAACCTGCCAAAAATGGCACTGTTGATACCAGGGTTCTGGTTCACCAAGAATAACTTTTTTGTTGTCTTTTTCTCTTCTTCCCAGACTTTTAGCAAGCTGTGGCCAAAGACTCACAACCTCAGGGCTTCTTATCCCGGGAAAAGACTTTCCAAGTATATCTTTCTGACCCCACAGTTTGTAGTACCCCAAGTCTGGAAATGTTAGGGATCCAGAGAAAGGCACCCCAGAGCCTGGCCTCAGGTTTGATTGGCTGAACGTAACATGTTCCATGTGAGATGTTCAAGACCTGAAGAAAGCAGCTGTTGGCCAGAAACTTTGCTGGAAAGTTTCCAGCCAACCATAGTTTGAAATGAGCTTTCATGAACCCTAGAAACCGAGTGGCCTCGCTGGAAAGTCAACCGGCAGCTATTCATGGAGGTTTCTTATGGGTCCATAAGCAGGACCAAATGAAATATCTCAGGTGCAGGCCATCATCCACACTGTTCAATCATTGTCTTGCCCCCTGGCCTGGTGCTAGCTGGTGCCAGCCAGAGCTCTGCCAGCCAGTGCCCTGGCATGGCATGGAGGGCAGCATGCACTGAGGACCATTCCCAAATGAGCAGCGGGGCCCAGGCTGCACCAGCTTCAGCACAGTCCTCCCCACAGTCTTCTGTCAGTGCCACCCTTTTCCATACCCCCATTTTCATAGTATTAAAATATCGCCCTGCTCAACTGCAACACTATTTCAGATGCTTTGAACAATAGAAGAAAAAAAAAAAAAAGACAATATTAGTATCATATTGGGGCTACAGGGGTAGCACATGGGAACCAGATGAGATCCAGCATCAGATGTGTTATGGACTGGAAGTGGCTAATCTGTGCCAGTTGGCTTCAGGGACAGAGCATAGTGCCTGACTTGATTTTATTTGTTATTTCAGACATAGAGCAGCCAGCAGATTTGGTATGGAAGTGAACATCATGAGGACATCAGGCACTTTTTATGCAAACTAATTTAGTTCCTCTGGTGTAACATCTCCTTAATGAAGGTTTTGTAAAAACACCTCGAGGTACAGACATGTTGTTTATCCTGCATAATAGGTTCATAAGGGTGCTAGGAATGAAAGATGCTACTTCAGAGGTTCCTCAAAGTGCTAAGGTGATGAAAATTCTCAGAGCTTTCCAGCTGTTCTGTATGTATTGATTGTCATTTTGGTAGTGGTGTTACAGACTGCCCATAGTTTGCCCAATTCCTCACAGACTGGAAACAGGCCAGTTTCTATCTGGACTTACCCTCTAGATGGTCAGCGTACAGAATGGGGATTGGGGGTGATCCAAGGTTGAAGGATATTAACTAACCCTGGTTTGGATTTTCACTCCTCTAGTTTAAGAGTAGTTCTATGGAAATCAGCCTGGGATTCCTAGGTCTGTTCAAAGAAAGGTATTTGAAGAAGGACTTGGAGAAGGGGTTGGCTGCACAGCTAATTCCACATCATAACCGTGAGCATCTCATCTATCTCCCAGCCATTCCCATTACATCTAAATAGACCTGTTGTAACGAAGCATTGAGAGGTGAAAAAGGGGGTTAATGTACTAGTCTGTTACTGCTGGAGATACCATTTCCAATTTGATGGAGGTCAGACAGGAAAATAAGTGTGGTTGTCTCAGCTGATTCTTCAGGTCATATCTGGTGGTTAATTTTCCTGAAATCTGGTTTTGTATTAGTTAAGAATCTGCATAAGTGACATTAAGAGAGGAGATTGTGTTTATATCCTCTCGGTTTTATTTAACATTGTAGTCTTATTACCAGGGCTTTACTCTTCTGGTGTGATACATTTTTCCTCCTCTCAGATAAAGCAAAATAATAGCTACCTAGAGGCTTCTAATGCATACAAATGGGGCTGAGTTGGAAAGGTCAGCCCTACAGATATGTTGGACCACGCCAAAGAGCAAGGTGAACAGCTTAAGCTATATAAATATTTAAGGAGCTGTAATTAGGACTAGCATGGCGGCACTCCCAAGGTTCATTATTATACATGCACAAGGTAGAAAAGTAACTAATCATGACCTTTTTCCACTTACTTTTCCAGATGTTTTTGACAGTGTTTTTCACTACCTAAGATGTTCCAGGCTGGCACTGCCTCCCTGGGAGGGGACAGGGCTTTGCCATGGCTTTCTGTGAGGCCAGGAAAAACCCAGGGAGATTACAGACGCAAGTAAGTGGGAGATATTGGCTTTTGCCCAGGCATCACTCTATGCTGCTGGGGTCTGGGGCAAGGAGGAAAAGGTTTCCCAGCGTGGTGGAAGCTCTCCTTCAAAGTTCAGCAGGACTTGAGGATCCCTTGCTAAGGACACCAAGTGTCCTAGTGTCAGACACACAAACACTCTCCTCCCAGCAGAACAACTCTAAATCATCCCTGGCCTCAAGACCACATATTTGCAACTCCTAGGCTCAGATGTTACAACTCTCCTCAAGGCATGTAATCTCACAAGCTAAAAATGCTCTAGTGGGTACAAAGCACAATATCCTCTTTGCTTAGCAACACACGTTTCCATGAACACCTCACACCACGAGGCTTGCTGTTGCCCTGTCACTCATCAGCTGAGCCTGATGCAAGGTCACTGTCTTTGGCTGGAGGTAACAAGTGGCGCAGATCCCCCAGTCCTGCTGCCATGTCCTGCAGCAGCAGCCACCTTCCTGTGACACAAGAACCAGTGGTACAGCCCAGGGGCTGGTCTCTCGTGGCAGCTGTCCTGGGTTTTAATCTACTCAAAGTGCAGCAGTAGCTCACTGCCTTAGTGGCACCATGTCCAGGCAGAGAGAGCACAGGGGACCGTCCCTGAAGGAGAGTTGCCTTCCTTTTTAAAAGAGATCTGAACCGTCTTCCTCAGAAGGAAAAGGTGAATGAGAGTCTGAGGTGTTTTACAGATTGCCCACAGACAAACTATGGTGCTGGGTGAGGAACAGACCAATAAATATTCTCTGCAACATCCCATGTGGGATACTCTTGGTTTGGACCAGCCCCTGGTGTGGGTCAGGGTTCAAGGCATACACCCACACTATCTTTTCAGACCTCCTGCTCTTCTGAACACAGCATTTTAAGGCTGTGCCTGTTTCCCCTCCCACCATGTTCACGGCTCAGGGGATAGAACCAGAATTACCAGCTGTACAGCATAACAGGTGTGCCTGTTTTAAACCAAATGTGGTGGTATTCAACATCTGCTGGACCAAAGGCAAAGTTTTGATGGCTGTAAACCAGTTTTGATGACCTTTCCATTGAGAAAGATTTAGTGGTGATCAGACTAAAATGANGGAGGGAGGGAGGGAGGGAAGGAAGGGAGGAAGGGGAAAAGGAATAGGAAAAGAAAAAGAAAAAAAGAAAAAGAAAAAAAAGAAAAAAGAAAAAAAAGAGAAAAATAAAAAGAAAAAAGAGAAACAAAAAGAAATAAAATAAAAAAAGACAGGTAGCGTAAGGGAGGATGTGTCCCTAGAAGGCCTGGAGTTTGCAAGCACACCTGTACTGCGCTGGCCAGCAGCCCGCATCCAGACACATGTCTCGGAAAGTGCCCATGGAACAAGAAAATTCACATATGTGCATAGAGGGAAAAAAAAAAAAGGAAAGGAAAAAGAAAGAAAAAAAAGCTTGTTTGCTGCCCTGCTCTTCCCTGCGGCTAAATTAATTGTGTCTTACTCCTGCCGTCTGTACGCCGGCAGTACTCCCACAGCACTGACTTTAACAGGAGTGCAGATTGCAGGATCAGGCCCACGGTGTCTTGGAAAAGATGAATAATAATCACTATGTGGAGAAATACTGCAGCTTGCAATTCAAAGACCACTTTAAATCTGCTTAGCAATTTGTAACGCCCACAGTAGCACACTGTGTAAAGCTTCAGTTATGAGACAAATCACTTCTCCATTAACTGCGGATGTGCCTTATGGCAGCACTCACAGGGAGCCGGGAGGAGGGGAGGGGGACACCGTGCGCAGGGCAGGCGAGAAGCTGAGAGGTTTGCTTTTTACAGCAGCAGCATCTGTGTTATCCCTTTATGGTTATTTTCTGGGTTCGCAGCAATTAATCCCCATACGGCCCTACTCCCATGTCCGTCTGTCTGCAGACGGTTCTGCCGTCTCTCAGATCTGGCCATCTCTCAGTACTGATGACTTTCCTTCAACAGCGTGCCTGTGAATTTTTCCCAAATTATGGTATTTTTCCCAAGTGCAAATATCAGTGTCATTTGATGAAGCCTTTCCTGGCCAGTCTGTCAGTGTTACCTTGGCCACCCAGTGTGCTGCTGGCAGTGATCTGACCTCCCCTGCACCTGAACCATCCCTCTGCCATGCCAAAGCGCAACAGTGGAGCTATAAAACCTCATTCTAAGAGTCTGCCTCTTTCTTATTTGAGCTTTTGACATCCTGCTGGTCTTCTGGAGGCAGAAAACATCTCCAGATGCAGTATGTCCTTGGTTGACTTGGCTGTTTCACGTTAGCAGGAGGCACTGAGGCTCAGGGCAGAAGAAAGTGGCAGGTCCCAGTCTCAGCCACCACTAACTGGTGTAATCAAACGGTGTTTGATAGGTACCCACTGCCAACCTTGTCTGGATCACGTTGAGAGCAAGCAGCCTGGGTAAGCCTTGGGAGCCCATGGAGAGAGGAGCGCTGGGAGCCCATGGCATGGAACAAGGATGGGTTTTGTCAGAGCTAATCATCCCTATCGATGTGGGAGAGCTGGTTCTGGGGAGCCTTGCAACGGCTTGCAAGTGAGAAAAGTTTCAGGAAAGAGCCAAAATTTAAGAGATCACATGGAAAAAAGCCAAGAGAAGGCAAAGGGAGACTGACTCTAACATTCAGCTTTCAAAGCCGGTAAAGGCAGTATGTCATGACAAAACAATCCACAGGACTGAAGCCTAAACCCATTCTCCCCAAATGACCAGCTGGCATCTCAGGGTTCTTCACAGATCTAGGGGGCAGCAGTAAGGGGAGATCTTCCTTTCTAGCCTAAAGAGGGGGAGCAAAGCTGCTAATTCCAACCCCTAACATTCTGTGATTCTGCGATTCTGTAACTCGAGCCAGCAAGCCCTGCAGCTGAAAACCCATCACTGCCACAGTGATAATAAAGGGTAGATTTAACCCACCCTTGCCAGCTCTGACCCTCTTGTCCCCAAACACCCCCACGTGCCAGATGCAATGAACCTCCACCATCCTCCAGTTATAATTCAGTGAGTACCAGATGATGACAAAAATACCAGCAGAGACACAGCAGTGGTAGAGGCCGTTTACAACAGATTCTTCACCAAAGGCTTGGCCAGGGTGACCGAGCTCTGAAGTGCCACCAGAGCAAAGTAGGCTGCTGAGCACAGCTCTCTACCAAGAAAAGGAAAAACCTTGGACACTCTGGAAATAAAAGAGGTTTGAAATGCAGGGAGAGGGAGGACAGTGAACTATCTTGAAGCATCTACATAAGCTATACTATGACATTTAAGCCTGACAAGGCTGGTGGACTAGGGAATTAGACAAAAGGGCCAGGGTCTCAGTGCAAGCTTTTATCTCACTCCCAGGGAAGGTGTTTGGAGACCTTGAATGAGAAGAAAGGGTAGCAAGATAAACAGAGCAGGCAGCTGAATCCCCTCAAGATTTTGAAACAATGATCAAAGGAAAATGCAAAAAAGGAACAAGCCCTCAGAAAGTCAGAGGGAAAATATTCATAGCTCAGCGGTGGGGATCAGGTATTAAAGGAGGTATTTGAGCTCCTCCAGGGAATCCAGCCTGTCCCACACCAGGAAAACACATGCTCATGCTGCTGGGAGAGCGTGGGCAGGGCTGAGCAGAAAGTCCAAGTTTCATTCTGCCTGGATTATGGGAAATGCTGAAGGTCTTAAGTGGTAGGTTTGTGATGCCATGGAAGAATGTATAATAAATAATTTTCATGGCAAGGGTGGTCAAATGCTGGAATAGGTCGCCTATAGAGGTTGTGCAATCTCCATTCTTAGAGATTTTCAAAGCTTGACTGGGACAGGCCCTGGGTAACCTGGTTTAATCTTAAAGTTAGCCTTGCTTTGAATGGGGGGTTGTACCAAATGATCTCTGGCAGTTCTTTCCAACCTAAATTGCTCTGTGATTCTGTAACTCTATGATCTGAAATGATCTCAAGGTAATATTTTAATGTTTTAAGATGTTTGTCTGTTTTTTACTTTACATCCCATTTTTACTTTACATCCCGTCTTCAGACAAGTTTTAGTGCTGTGTTTAAGTAGTGCTGTGCTGATGGGAGAGAAGCAGGAACATTTCGTACACTCAAGGTCTCTTTAAAGACTTTATCCTGCCAGCCTCAGGAGACAGTGTTTGGCCATAAGGTGTTTCAATCAGCCTGCTGGAAGAGTAAGCCCAAGGTCGCAAACTCTTTGGCCATGACTCAGAGTAGGACCTAGAGGAATAAAAAAGAAAATAAACCTGAAAAACAAAAGTGGAAAAAAATATCCCATGACATAGGCTAGTCCCAAGCAACACCAACAGCAACATTTGATTTCAAGCTGGTCATACCTTGCGTATCAAGACGTGGCCAGGATACCTTCCTTACCTTGCAGCTATCAGTCATCTAGGACTGAATAACCTAAACAGATCACATTTAATCATTATTTCTTCAGTAATACTTTGAGGCTTCGCTATAGGACAAGCACCCTACAGGGTCACATATAATGTACACAGAATAAACACCATCTCCCACATTATCACAGTGAAATTTCCGGTCTATTTTCTCCTTTGACTCACATTTTTGTAGCAGGTGCTTTTAAATGAAGGAAAGAAAATGAGAAGCAGCTGTTTGATGGCTACTGAAGGGCCTGGGATGGCAGCAACAGCCCGGGCTAAGAAGGATTAATAGGCAGCGTACACCTGAGGAGGTCAGAGGTGGCAAATAAATGCAGTTTATCAGAGAGTTATGGAAATAAAAGAATGAATCACATTGCTCTCACCACCATAGATGAGGTATAAATAGTGTTAATCAGCACTGAATGAAAGCATATTAACTCAAGAAGAATTATTCATGCACTGCAGGTGTTTTCCCGATCTCTGCCCATGGAAGTAATGAGTGAGAGCAGTAATTGGTGTCCAGCCCATCTCTAGCCAGCAGCTATTGCCCCTTCTGGACTGAATTAATCTTCCAAATTGCTATGCTGCTTTACAACACATATTTCAACATAATGATCTTTTACTTATTATTATTTTTGGTAGCTAGTGAGTTATCAAGATTGATAGCATCCTTTGCAAGAGAAATAAAGAACCCAAGGGGAACTGATAATTCATTGAACTTTTGAACTGCCTCCAAGTCACTTCTCCGGGACTAGAAAATTATGATGTATTATTAATCCAGCACTGGCTGTGTCTCTCCCAGTGTGGCAGGAAGCTTCAGGAGAGTAATCACAACATGGGCCCTGCATGCTTTCCCTGAACACTCACTAGAGAGAGCTTGTTAGTAATTCACCTTTCCATAAAGGCTGTATTTCTCCTCTGAAGCCACTTTTTAAACAGCAATTTCTATGTGTCACATTACTAATGCAGCCTCAAGAGTTTCCTTTACTCTGGGTCAGCTGAGCTGCTACCTCCCTGCTGTGGCACAGGTGGTACTTGGTAGAGATGTGCACAGGCACCGATGACCTCCCTGCTCTCTGAGCCAACACCATATCTCCCACAGACTTCAGCAATACAAGGATTAATCCCCAAATAAGTGGATTTAGCTCCTCTAGGTCCAGATCTCTCCCTGCAAGGTGCTGAGTTCTGTAGCCCAGATTCAGAAAAGTGCTTAAACATGCTTAACACAACCATGTTCTCACCTTCCTCATGATCTACGAGCTCAAAAAAATCATCCGTGGGCAAGTTGAAACCTCATTTAGTTCCCAGCAAAGTGAAAAGATGAAGACTTTAGTGGGTGCTGAGAAAGTAGCTTTCATCCATATCAGCAAGGCTGTTTTCTCACACTCACCTCCCTATCCTCCCTACATCAGGCCAGGCAGGGGGAAGATGCTGCCTTAAGGGCTGCTAAAGGGACTATCCCCAATCCGCTGGCCCCGGCGCTGGGAGCTGGGCCATGACAGGGAACTGGGACTGCACCACTTTGCCATGGCAAAGTCCTGTTTCCCTGAAGACCTGAAGCAGTACAGAAGAAGGAAGAGGGGCGAGCACGATAGGCGCCCACCTTTGCCACTCGCTTCAGCTTTAGCCTTTGACAGCAAAAGTCACTTACTACATTTATTCCGTGGGCATTCACAGGGATGTCACCGAGCCCAACTGCAGCTTTCATCTCGGGCTTCAAGCACCAAGTGATGTGTAAATACGTTATTAACGCTTTGGGGNCGGCGGAGGCTGCAGCCGCCTTTCCTGTGCTCCTGGCTCCCTCTCGTGGGCTTCCCCAAAAAGCACAACTTCGGCGGCTCCGCAGCTCCTGCCCTGCGGCCGCCGGTGGGGATCCCCCCGCCCCGGAAAGCCCGGCAGCCCCCGCCGTCTGCTGCCCATCATTCGGCCCAGGGAGCTCCGGGGGTGGGTAGAAAACGAAACTGCAGTTTGTCCAGGTGCATTGTTGTGGTTGCAAGGTAAAACACTGTCATTTGAGTTTTCCAGGGTGTGTCCAGCTTCACAGCTATATGCTCATGCCCCCAGCTGTGGGCAGTTGCTCATTTAATGCTCCTGCTTTCATGCCTTACCACCAGCTTTTGGGACAGATGTGCTTTCTCCCAAGCAAAAAGACCATCCATAATTGTAACTCCTCTGCCATTTCCTGCACTCCATCAAGATACAACCTGCAGTAGCTGTGTCCCTGGCAGTGTTGCTGCATTTCCTTCACTTGCTGCTTCTCTCTGGTCCAGTAGGATTGGGCCTACCTGTTTCTGTAGCATCCTCCATCCACCCCACAACCTGGCTTAAATCTTCATCTAAGTCTTCAGCTTGCAGTCCTTCCAGAGAGCTGTTGCTTTCTTTCTCGTTCCCAGCTTGTCTGTCAGCTCCTCTGCCCCTTCTTTACCCACCTCTCACCTCCTTTATCACTAGCCATGGCCCTGTGTCTGCTTGGCAGCCCTTTCACCCCTCTTCCTTCTCTCAGCACCTTCTATGCTGTTGTCTGCCAGTGCACTGTCAGCACTGTTGTCTGCCTTTGTCGCTTGATCGCCTTCCTTTCATCTCTGTGACCCCAAATCACTTGTCAATGTACTTACTTTCCTTCACTCCTTCCTTTTAGTCTTTCCCCTCTTATGTTTTCATGTTTCACTTCCAGCTGCATCCCTTTTTCCAGCCATAAGTCATTCTGAGATACAAAGAAAGAATGACAAGCGATGTCACCGAAAGCTGCACCGGGAACGGGGAGCTGGCGTGAGGCTCAGGATGTGCCCACAGCTGTGGGACTGTGAATTAGGGTCTGCTGCTTTGCTGCATGAACTCAGGGAGGTAACAGAACCTTCCTTCCCCTGCCTTTCTTTTCTCTTTCATCTGTCCTCTGTATTTCAAACATCAGCTGCTGTGTGCAGGACACTTTCTTATTCCCTTGTGGTGTCAGATTCAAAGAGGTTCTATTTTCTGTGTGAATTTAAGGCCTGATAACGACACAAATAGTAACAGCAGCATATAGAGCTTGTAAAATAAACCTTTGGCAAATGGATATCTTATAAGTGATGCTTCCTAGACTTATACACATTAAACACCCATGAGCCTGCAGCTGCCTCCAGAACAATTTATTTCAATTCCACCTCATTTTCCACTCATGAGATACTCCATAAGACTTAGTGACAGTACTGAAAAAGGAGCTCAAAAGTCTTTTGGTGTAGAACGGTCACTGAGCCATCCAATATGCTTGATGTGCTTTATTCACAAGCATAAAATCACTGGCTACTGAAAATTATGGAGAATGCTTTTGGTGATGCTTCTGCCTTGCCCTTCTCACCAGTTTAGTTTCTTTGGGCTCCCTTGTGCATTTAACAAGGAGAGTGCCCAGCCACAGCTGGGTCTTCCACGGCCCAGATCCATCCAAGAGCTCCTTTGCTTCACAAAGGGTGTAAGTGAAGTGGAAAACACACATTCTTTCTCTTCAAGAATCACTGTTTTTATGTCACTTGCTTGGAAAATTTAGCAAGGACTGCTATTGTGTTAGAAATGTCTGAAGTCTTTGGAAAACAAAGCAAGGCTATTTCTGAATGGTATCATTCAGACTGATGGGTTTCCCCATCAAGATGAAACTTGGCTAGTAGATAACAAGATAGTTCACATCCAACAGAGGAAATAACTTTTGCTTTGACTGGTTCAGTTTCTTTTCGGTCTGGTCATCCAGATCTCAGCAACACCAACTGCACATGAACTGTTGTGAGGTTAGAAGTGACTTTTTGACCTCACTTATTAACCATTGAAAAGTGTCCAGAGAAAGACCCAGCCCAGTTCTACTCCAGCATGCCAGGCATTCAGTGGGAGGCAGGATTTTCTCTGCTTGCAATGGGGAAACAAATTCGTCATGAGGCTCACCATCACACCGATGAGGATGACGTTTCATTTCTGCAGCCCCCAGGCACTCCACTGGCCCACGAGGTCAACCTCACTGGCAAGAGCCACCTACAGTCCTGAGGGCTCTACACATCATGGGCAACAAGACAACTGTTTGCAGTAGAAGACAGCTGAGGGCAAAGGAAGGTGGTCAGGCAGTTTTTTAACTTATGTCCAGCACCATGAGTCAGTAGAAAGATGGCTTGACATCTTTGGAAGTCAAAGCAATGTAAATATCTGGCTGTTGCAGGTTTCTTCCTTCAGTCTTTCTTTGTTTTGTCTATTCCTTCAACTGCACCTTTTCCTCCTCTTTTTTCTCTTTCTTCTGGCAGTCTTCTCTCCTATTTCTGGATTATGTCGTCTTGTTCTTAGACTCTCTTCTGCCTTCCTTTCCTCTTGAACCCCATGGTCCATCTTGATAGAAAGCTATCATCTTTTGTCAAGACACCTCACACCCAGACTTGACCTCGTGCTCAGTCAGAAGGAGACAAGATGCAAGGTGCTGGGCTGAAGGCAGAATAAATATGCCTTTCCAACCACCCCAATGAACAACCAAGGCCTGAAGAAGTGCAAGAGAGAAAAGAGGTGAACACTCCACCTTTTTTTTCCCTCACTTGGTGCTAGCCCTTTTCTCCAACAGATCCTTTCAAATACACTGCCAGTGGAGAGCTGATCTCAGGCAGCACAGCACCAGCCACTATCCACTGACCAACCACTGCCACGAGAGTGCAAACTCTTTTCTCTTTAAGCAGACATGGGATGCCTCTCATCTATCATGAGAGGCCATCATGAGATGGGAAAGAGGACCCTGCTCCTGCTATCACTGCCAGCAGTGTGGAGTTTGTTTTCAGTGCTGATGATATCAGCTCCAGCTCAGAACCAGCCGTGTTGGGAGGGACCCAGGCTCCTAGCTTAAAGCATCAGCTTGGCTCCCACTGTGTCCAACTGCCAAATTCCCACTGCAGTCTGCAGACACTGGGTTTGGCCCTCACCAGAGCAAAGGCACTGAGGCACAGCCCCTTGCAAGGCCAGCAGCCATCAAACCCCTTTCCTTGCCCTCACTCATGCTGCTGACCAACCCCTACCCAGAGCCCCGTGCAGCTCAGGCGCAGGGAGAAGCATGTGACGTTCCTTTGCCAATGTTTTTCAGAGAGAGTAGCTACTGGCATCTCTGCTGCTTCCATGCTGGCAGCCTGCAATTCGCTTCCCAACACATTCTTTTATTGGAGGGATAAAGGCTGGCCAGCGGCTTGGCCGCTCGGTGCATTTCAAGTTGGGAATGTGCTGCTAAAAGGAGCAGCTTGTGCTCTCCGTCTGCCTCTCCCTATTTCCTTTGTCTTCAGCAGGAATTATTTATTGCGCAGAAGCAGCAATGAGGGGCTGGGTGTTGGTCTCCCAGTTGAAGAGAGGCTGCGGCCAGAGCTGGGCTCTGCCTTTTCATTCCTTTGCTGTAGGATCCATTTTTATTTCAGAGGACTAGATACGGTCTTGATGTATAATAGAAATGAGTGAAGATACAGTGCTTACCCCGGGAACAGCCTCTTTGAATTCAGATGTTTGATCAGCGGATAAGGGGCAGAGAGCAGGGAAAGGAGAGGAGATCGCAGGATGATAAGGGTCCTAAGGAAGCCTTGGTATCTTTGTGCTGTTTCCATCAATGCAGGAAGTCTGGATATTTTGATTCCACACATCAAAGTCAAAGGTGAAGGCAAGTAAATGGAGTTTATTCACTTCTCATTTGGGCAATAAAAGTTTACTCATTCCTCACCAGGTGCCTAGAACCCCAGGCAAGGACGATTGCTTACTCTTATTCACCACTGCAGCACTGATCATGTTTCAAAGGCAGGTTATTTTATTTTATTTTTTTTTCTATATATTTTTCAACTTAATATTACACAAAATGGCCGCACAAAATCCTTTCTAGCCCGTGCCCAGGAGAGGCGACCAGCAGGTACTTAGAGGAAGCACAAGCATGCACTTTCCTCACTCTGCAGCTGTGGGACTTCTTCAACAGTTGTGCCCAGACCTCTGTGCTGAACATTCCATGGTGGTCCCTCTGAGCCTGCTGGGTGTGCATGCCACCCACCCTCACTGCACCCTGATGGGCCCCTTGGTGGGTCACGTGGGGTGAGGTGCTGTGCAAACACACCCCCAGGGATGGTCCCCTCCTCCCCTAGGGTCTTCATGATGAAGGATGGGACTTCAATATGCTCACAAAGCAGAGAGCAGCAGCAAAATCAGCCCCATTGCGACCCATGGTTGAACTCCTCTTCCCTTGTCCTGATTCACCACAAAACCTCAGGTGGAAAATTTAGGAGATGACTTAAGAGAGACCACTGCAGTTGACAGCGGATTTGGGGAGGGCTTTCTAGCAGCTGCTGAGGGCGGGGGGGCAGGGAGAGAGTGCAGAAGCATAACCATGAAGAGCAGAAGACCACAAATTAGACATCAATATTGCCTACACGGGGGAAGCAGAGTGGCTGAGGGAGAACACAGCAGGGTACATAATTTCAAGGTGGAGCCTGGGGTCTGCCTGGAGGAAGGCTTCTGAGCCAAGAGGCAAAATGGTATGGCCTTGCTGTTATGGCATTCTCATGATGCAGCACAAAAGTTAGATTTCCTTCCTATTTGTACTTAACTTTTTGTTAATAACTTGCAAGGAGAAGATAGGGAAGGGAAGTTATTTCAGCCTACATCTTTAGTGGCAAACTGCAAAGCTGAACTCTTGAATCTATAAATTCAGGGCTCCTTATAAAAGCTGGTACCCTGCACATCCCCACACCCAGGCTTGTGCTCACACATCAGCTTGCACAAAACCAGGAGTGGCACTGTGGCTTCATCTGCAGCAATCCTGAGTGCTGGACACTAATTCCTCAGGGACTCATGGGCTGCTGACTTAGGAGAGTATTTGCAGTTAGTCAGGCTGGAGAAGTCCAGTCACAGACAGCAATGTGGCATCCTATTTCTCAATTCATTCATCTTACTCATTAACTGTTACAGCGGGAGAAATGTCCTGGAAAGACATAACATCTGATAGGCAGAAAGTGAGCAGAAACCTTGCTGGCGCAGTTCCTGCTCCCACTGCGGCTACAGTGCCCACCATGGTTAGCAGGCACGGTTATGCATTCTGCATGGGTCTGCAGCAGATAAGGGGAATCCTGTGCTAGTTTGGCTTGTGCTGAGCAAGATGTTGTAAAGGCCATGGGATTCAGATTTAAGAGTAGGGGAAATGGCCCTCTGGAAAGAGGGTTCTGGTTGGAAATGATGGATAAATACTATCACAAGCTTCCATTGCCTCCCGAGGCTGCTGCTGGGGTGATTTATGAGCCGGTTTATAGGCACAGACTTCAATGCAGTAGTGATTGCCCGTTCTTCTCTGCAGTGAAATTCAGGCTGCAGCTAGCAGCGGCTGAAAGGCAGAAAATGCTGCTGTGCAGTCCCCATGGCTGTGAAGAGGCAGGTTCACTGCTTCTGACTCCAGAGACTCCCACCCTGGGTTCCTTCTCCAGGATAACATCCAGCCCAGTGGTCACAGCAGTCATATCCTGGCCTCTCATGGGCAGTCAGGGCTTGATAAATTCACAAGGCAGCTGCAATATTCAAGGGGTCCGAATTGCAAGGATGCTCTTTTATAAATCAAGTGCATCTACTAGCTACATCTTTCCAATCAGAGTTCCCTGGGAAAAAAAGGCTTTTTGTCTGGAATTAATGTCTAGGGGTTTCCTTTATGGTTCCAAGTCCGTGTGTTTAAATACTTTGCAAAAGAGCACTGAAAACAAAAAAGCTCTGCAAACTGGCCATGCATATTAAAAGCTTCATCCTTCAGCAGGCTAAATAATAATGCACTTAGCTCTTGCTTATTTTAAGCTCATTTTTAAAACAAAACGTGGAAAGCCATCAGAATACTTGGAGTGCACTGGACAACCCAGTATCTCTGACTGAAGAGGCTGCAGCCTGCAAACTTTCCTGAGAAATCCTGTGTGGTAAATCTGAATGTCCCTATGCTTCTGCCACTGCACAGTGCTGTGTGTTGGGACTGTAGCCTGCTTAGGCCAAGGACAGCTTACACCATCAGCTTAGCAGTGTTTCGTTCTTATCCTGTTTTGCCATAATAAATACAATAATTACAATCAGCATTATCACCCTAGCCATTTATTGCTGTTATTTGATTTGTGATTCCCATTGAATTGGGAAGATATATTGGCAGTTAAGATGTCCATTTTAATAGACTCCCTCATCTTAGCAATGGCAGCACTGGTCCAGCCTGCATGCAGAGCGAAGGCCTGCCAGCCGAGGATGCCAACAATTTGCTGATCTGTTCATCAACTCACTTGACTTGTTTCAATAAATAGATTTCCACCAGGAAGCGAAGGGACAGGTAGGCTCCTACCTGAGCCTGCCACAGTTGCAGTAACACAAATGGAAAGACACACCAAAATCTCGATAAAAACCAGGGAATTACCCAGGACAGATACAGTCCCCGTGCAGCGGACAGCTGGATGAACAGAGATTTCTTCACCCTGGTGTGTGTAGGGCTGCACAGAGGGAGAGCAGAGATGCCTGTGTCCGCCGGCCCCCAGCTCGGAGCCCTGCAGAGGCAGGGCGAGCGGGCTGAGGTAAGCTGCCACCAACCGCCTCTCTCACCTCATTTATTTGAAAGGGCAGCTGATGACAGAACTGCAAGGAACATTTGTCTGTGACTTTATCACTGGTTTCCATGGAAAATATTCTGTCACAGGGGAGTATGAAATCAAGGCAGGAAAAAGCTGAGGAATTGGAGAAGATGGGTAACAAGGCTGCTGCCACTGTGCCAGCGAAGTTGGGTTTTCCCTTTTGGCAGTTGGGAAAAGGCAGTCAGGGACAGCGCTGGTACTTTCCTTGTGGGCTTTCTTAGAGATCTGCTTGTATGTACAGGCTGCACGGCTGCCACCGACGGCTGGGGCTTCCAGCAGGCTATGGTGGCAGGGCCACAGGTTATTTTCAGAAATCCTCATCCTTGCAAAGGTCTTTTCCCCAGATCACTGCTCAAGGCCTCCCTGGGCTCCCACCACCCCTGCTCAGCCAAGCGTCCTTGTCCCAAACCCACCAATATCCCCTGGAGCCTCGGCACGGCTCGGATCTGGTGTCACTAGAGGGCACTCAGGTTATTTTTTCCAGCAAGCCTTCAGTATTAGTATTCATAACATGCACCACGCTCTTAGGGTGGGTTGGCAATATTCTCTTACGGGAGCGGAGAATTTTTTTTCAGCTGGTTTGCAGGGAGCGTTCGCAAAGGCAGCGCCTGTTTTCAGAGAGGATGCTGCAGAAGGCCACGGCAGCACACAAATGGGGTGTGCATGGCATGTGCATAGCATGTGAATGGCATGCACATGGCATGTGCTGCACCGGCTGCCGCGCTCACCATACATGAGATCCCTTCTTGCTGCACCTGGAAGTGGTGCTGGAGAAGGAGATGGGTCCTGGCCTTGCAGGGCTTTCAATAAGGTGCTCATTGCAGCAAACTCACTTCTGGACCTTCCAATAGAGTACTGACACATCCAGAATCTGATGTCTGGTGAAGTACGAACTAGCAGTGCAGGCTTTTGTTTACTGCCTCTGAAGCAGACAACTAAAGCAGCCGTGCAGTAATAGACTCTACAGGGACCTGGAAAAGATTCTTTAGAAAGAGGAGATGTGAGGAGATGAACTGCCTGGATTGAAGGGTTGCACCGTAGGCCTTGCTTGGAGGTTTTTTCCCCCTATTTTGACCTGATGCTAAGACTCCTGGTGTCTTGACCTGGCTCTGGTGTCCAGAGGGTCCATTCCCTGCCCATGCACCATCCCAAGACAGAGCAGCACCCTGCCTCGGCACAGGCACCGTGGGCCAGTCTCCCTGGCTCAGTGCCATGCTCTGCACTTCCCCAGCAGCAGGATGCCCCACGCCAGGTTCTCTCCCCACGTCCTGCCCACACATGCATGTTCACATGTGCACACACACCAGCATAGCTCTGATATGTACCCTCTGGCCCAGGGGGTAAGCGATCTGTGGCAAATTCCCTGATGTCTCCTCCACTGAGGGGTGGGGGCAAAGCCTTTACGCTCCTGTAGACTCCAGAGCTAGCATTTTGCACTTCCAGGAGGGTCGGTCTCACCGCAACCCTGGAGCCTTTGCCAGCAGCAAAGTACACGTCTCTCTCCCCTGATGAGGCACATTTTCCTCTCACAAACCACGTCTCCTTAGCAGTAATGCTTTCTAAGCTGTAACTTGTATTCAAATCAAAGAGAAGTAGAGTATTTTCCCTTATTTATTGCCACTTTATTTGCACTGGAGTAGCAGCTAGAGGCTCTGATTGGGACCCCCTCATGCAAGACATAATGAAAAGATGGTCCCTGCCCCAAAGAGCTTCCGGTTTAATTACAGAACAAGCGACAACAGATGGATGCCCCATACAGACAGGGAGGAGCACAAGGTAACAGGGAGACAATTATGATTAGCTTAATAAGCTGCGGTCACAGTACAACAGCTGCCTGCCATTGTCACTAATTGTCACTCCAGTTGCTACGAAAGGGTTCTTTCAGTTTAGTCGCAAATGTTCTCTGTCACCCAAGGGCAGAAACCCCAGCTATTTTTGCTTGCCTTGTGTCCCACCTCACTATGAAACTGTCCCACCAAGCCTGGGGATACAGAATACGCTGCCTCTGGCAGCAGTGCTTCTGCAGGTATCTCTCTGACCCTGCTTGCTTCTGCCTGGCATGGGACACAACTGTGGCTTCTGTCCCCTCTGCTCCAGTCCCTGCCTGTTCTCATCATGAAATGGAAGGAGAAGCTACAAATAACCATGCTAGCAGTAGTGTGGGGACAGAGAACCATGCACCCAGCCCTTCACAGGAGTGAGCAGCAGTAGTTCTTGCCGCTGGAGGTCTGGCACTATTCAACCATAACTTTAGGGTTAAAACCGTCTTTGTCTTTTTCTCTCTCTTCTTCTCCACCACGACTCAGATACATCATGTATGCTCACTCCCAGCATCTCTTAAGTGCTTTGACACCGTGACTGTTGCAGAATAAGAACAAAGTGCCAGCCCTTTTATGGTTGAAGTAACTGTCACACTTTTAAGTGGCTTTTAATTAAGAACTGCTCACATCTGTAGCTTTCTTGACTAGCTATTTTCTATGTATTTCTGTATTTTTTTCTATTTATTTCTCTGTCTACTCCCAGATTTTGACCACTCAGATTAATATTTCAAATGTTTCTGAGCATCTGTTGAGACTGGCTCACCTGTGTCACAGACATGTACACGCGTACACTCAGAGGAAGCAGGATTCCTTCATGTCCACAGAGGAGGAGAAATGGAGGGCACATCTGGCCATCCAAATTGGATTTCTGCACTGACTGAGCCCCAGAGGAGCCTGTCTCTCTCCAGTGAGCAGGGAGAGTCTCAGGAGCATTGCACGTGCTGGCTGCAGCAGTCAGTGTGAAACAGGGCTCTCAGCCCATTCTCCCTTCCAGGGGCTTGTATTGGCTTTGGTTTCCTTTGCTGCTCTCCTCAAGCTGAAGTAAAAGACGCCTGCGTAGAAAGCGTGCTGTAGGGAAGGAGGATGGGCTAGTCAGCACCAGTGAGGACATGGCCCCAAGCTCTCCAGGGCTCAGGTGGTTTCCTGTAGCACCAAACCTGCTGTTGCAGTGCAGCAAGAGATGGCCAGCAATGAGGAACAGTGGCGGGGCTGGCATCTCTTTCTTGTGCTTGGAGATGCTTCTGTGAAGCAGGACCAGAAGGCTCCTTCAGCCACCGCAGCCCATGGGGAGACAGGAGAGGCTCTGGCAGATGGGTTAGTCTGGGCTCAGCCAGGCGGGCAGTGGGCTATACCCACCTCTGCACACCGGCACGGTGTGCCAGCCACACGCAGCAACAGTGCTAGCTGTCAGCGCTGTGCCAGGAGGCTCGCTGTGCCAGTGTCCTGGAGAGGACATTGTCAGTTTACTGGCTACGATGGAGCCCGGCCAGGTCTGAGTGAACTAAACAGGAGCACTCGCAGCAAAGCAAAGATGAGCCCATGTGGGCTGCACTCCTGTCAAATGCCATGGGCAGCTGCCAGGCAGGCCTGGCTGTGCAAAACCCATTTCGGGGCCCTTCATTTGCTTTGTAGGGTCCTAAAAGCAAGAATTAAGTTGCTTTTGCCTTGCAGCTCAGATCGCTCTGCGTCCTTGGATACTTGTGTCAGGTCAAGTGTGAATTAATTGTACTTGCTGCTTTCCTAGATATATTGCTTTTGTTGGAACGGTAAACTGCCAGATTTATTAACAAGCTGAGGAAAATCTCTGGGTTTTGATTTGTTTTTTTCCCTGAGCATTAAGAACTCCTTATTTATTCCACTATCACAAGAAAAAAATAAATTAAAATATTTAAAGGTTTTATAGCAGCTGCTGTTGAATCATTGCAAAGTGGAAAAACTTCAGTAAAAATTAGCTCATCACTGTTCACTGGGTTATCTGGGGTTGCATTTCTTTCCTTTCCCTTCCTGGTAACTATCAATATGACGGGTACAAGCATGATACAAGATAAAGGGCAAATGTAATTTAAAAATAAAGTCTTCTGTGTTGAAAAGTGGTAACTATATTGCAATCAATCTGCTGCTACTGTTTTCCTTCTGCTCAAGTAGATATAAGTCAGGAAAAGGGAAGATGCCATAGGACATAGTAATGTGTTTGCCGCAGCCTGGGCTGCCGAATGAGGTATCTCAGGGCCTTAAAGACCGTGACAGTTGGAAAAGATTTGCCAGCACATATTTTGCACCATATGTCCCAGCAGTTGAAGTACCTACAAAGGGTGCTCAAGCAATGATATGCTGCCAGGACAAAGGCTGGTTTTCTTCAGCCTTTAAGCAACTCTGCGGAGGGGAAGGATTACAGAAACTGCAGAAATCCGTTGGTGTGTGTCTACCTTGGGAATTCAGAGCTGGTTGAACTTGCCAACCAGCCCAGAAAAAAGGTGAAAGACATCAGAGGCAATTAAAAGCGAGTCAGCGTAGAATTTGCAGAATTCAAAAATACTTGAACCGATTCCGTCAGAGTGAGACGATATTCCCAAAAGGAAGAAGTCAAATACAGCGGGAGAGGGACTCAACATAAACATGTATCAGGAAGAAAACATTGTTATTTCTGAAGGATGCAGTAATCTATTTGAGACAGGTCTTGGTAAATCAGCACTTCAGTGCCTTATTTACAACGACGAGACAGCCAATGTGAAATTATGAGAAGTCTTGCATAACTAATTTGCTGCAATGTTTCAAAGCTGTTAGTGGAATGATAGTAAGGGAAAATTGAGAGGGTATTTTGTGCCAAGATTTTTAAAAAGCACTTCATAAAAAGAAAAGTTAAAGATTGATTAACTATTGGCTGTGGTCTGATAATGCAGTAAAGTATCTAGTTAGATAGACAACTGGCTTAAAAACAGCTTATGAGGGTAGGCTAGGACATGAGCAAACCAGCAAGCATTTGATTTTAAGACTTTAATTATCTATAATATCTCGTATTTTTAAAATGACTAGGTTGAGATATAAAACATTAGTTACCAAAATTTGCAGGTTAAGACAATAGTCGGATTTAATAAGCAGGAAGAGAGCTGGTCTGTGTGCAATACAGCTCTTCTCTGAAAGGTGACTGTGAAAATTACATACTGGAAAATTTTTTTACATCGTTATATTTCATGTACAAGCAAATGACAGTTTCATAACCACCTGCTCTGCAAACTGAGCTGGAGATCCTTGAACATCAGTGGGAATATTTGTAAAGTCAGGTACTTCTCAAAGTGAATCAGGGCATTAGTCTCTGACCTAAAGCCAATAAAGGAGAGATGGGCTTTAATGTTGATGACTAATGTGAAACAATAAATCAGGGAGAAGTGCCAAGCTGCAAATAGCACTGTCATGCAATACACTGCCAAGTACTCGGGAGTCCTATTCAGAAAAGTTTTGAGCTCATCAGCATTGTATGTAGCTGCAATAAAAGTCGGAGAACTGATGCCGTCACTGGTGGTATTGAATGCAGAATCTGCACCATATGGCCCGTGGTAGGTGCATTTTGCTGAGATTACAGCACCAAACAAAAGCAGTAGTCCCATAAGAGCTGGTTTAGGACTCGGTTTAATCTCTTGATTATGTTTCTATGTTGCTTTTCCATTTAAGGGATCTTTAAGACACAGTAAACATATGTTTCATACAGGGGAGGCTGCTTAGGAATTCAGCTGTTCTGGATACACTGATTTTATCTGGGCAAGGTTAAGAGACAGAGAGGAAACTCACAGGCCATCCAGAAACAGACATAAGAAGATACATTAAAAGCACAGCCTCAGAAGTCAGGGGAAAGTACAGGGCTTGTGTTTCCCTGTATCTGCCCAGCCTGAGCCCAGGAGCCTCTCATTCAGATCAGGGCACTGGCTCAACGGCCTCCAGGGCTGTTGGCAGCAAAACCATCCCAGACTGTCCTGAGTCCTGTGTTTGGTAAAGGCTCACTAGCTTCTTGGCACAACAGGTCTGCCTCTTCTGGGTGTCAGAGATTCATTTTACAGATCTTAAATAGCAGTTTCTGATATTCTCACACTCCAGTCTTCCCCCTTTCTCCAAACTGGGCGTAAAATATAGGTCATGGTCAACCCTTCTATTATTGTTTCAAACCTTCAAGCCAATAAAAGTAGCTTGTAAATGTTTTCATCCACCACCCATTTTTCAGTAATTCAACAGGAACATTCTGTGCCCTACTGCCTTGTTGGTCCTGAGCT
Source organism: Baryphthengus martii (assembly GCA_013396935.1). Classification (NCBI taxonomy): domain Eukaryota; kingdom Metazoa; phylum Chordata; class Aves; order Coraciiformes; family Momotidae; genus Baryphthengus; species Baryphthengus martii. Next base: position 211,262 of record VWZK01021146.1, on the reverse strand, counting down.
TCCCAAGTATCTTTTGCATCCTTTTTTTTCAAAATTTATGCTGCGAACAGCTCAGTTGTCTGGAAAATGGCCACTTACTCTTCACCTTTGCCCACCTCTCTGTTAAAGAGCTCATTAAAGTGTTCCTCTGCGTTACTGCAATTGAATTCTTTGGAACTAAAACCTCACATTTTTGCTTTTTATCTCACTCACTCCCATTTGCTGTCTTCCCTTCATTGCCGCTTTTATAAAATGCTCACATGCTGTTAGGACTTCTACTCTGCCCCATCATGTTTGGCAAGCCACAAAAGAAGTATCTTCTGCTTCATCATGTCAGCTTTTTGTACCTACTTTCAGCAATATCATATCCTCTGCAAGAGAGAGAGTTGGATTTTGAATGCAAACAGTCCATCACGCTGTGTGTTAATCCTCAGCTGCTTTTGTGTCATCTTCCCCATGTTGTGTATATCTTGTAGATACAAACGCCTTTCATAACTCTCATACAGCACTCAATCAAAACCTCAAACTCCTCATAGCATTTCTGTGATGTCTCTATCTAGATTTGGGTTCCTCAAAACCTCCAGGATATTTCTATGGCTGTTCTTCATCTGCTTCTTCATCATGCAGGTATTTTTGCTATTGGCATTCTTACAAGTCACAGTCAGAGCTCCTCAGGCACCTGGTGTTCTAGTTGTTCCTGACTTCCTTAGCAACCTGTCTTCTGGTTACCCATCTGGTGGTCCCCTCACCAATAACTCCTGAAACCCAATTTCTACCAAATTTAGTAACAACACAGAAATAGCAAAGATGCTGTTTTCCTGCATGTTCTGTGCAAATGAGTGATTTAACAGAGGAGAGAGATGCTGCATCTGCACCCTTCCAGAGAGAAAGGCAAGACTGCCTCCAGCCCTCACCTACCAGGTCCGGCAACAAACCCAGCCAGGATGCTCGTGGCGCTCAGTGAGAGCCCACAAGAGGTAGGTGGAAAAGAAGGGAACCGGAAATACTGTGATTAGCCAGAAGGAAGTGGTAAATGCTTTGTCACACTGCAGGGCCGGCGGCGTGAGAATCATGAGGGGGAAAGGCAGGTACAGGACTGGAGCGCTGGATGCTGAGCAAATCTGAGGATGATGCTGTGGCAATGATGCAGAGGACATCTGGAGGAAAGAGCATTAGTGTAAAGGGCACAGATCCACTGGAAAAAGATTCTTTAGTTCTGCTGTTCATGAAATCTCTCCATTCTGGATGAATACCGACTAACCGATCAGCGTGATTAAGAGTGACCGGATCTCTGGAGTTCTGTGCAGCCATATCGCTAAGCATGGCACAGTTAGCTGATCTCATTCCCTTGTAACTAGTCATAGCCCAAGGACCTTTCTACCGTGGGATTGGTTTCTTCCTCTATTTTAGCACAGTGGTTCTCTTGCCCATTTTTTATGACAAACTTGAGAAAACCAGCATGTATCAGCACAGTTCTTCATGGATTGTTCCTGTTATTTCATCATTCAGTTCTGCAGTCACTACTGACAAAGCAGATATCGTGTTCTCTTATTTTTTTTTATCCTGAAACAGCAAATTTTTTCACTGAGGGCTTCCAAACCGGTGACTGCTAATAACCCAGGCTCATCATAATACATGCTCACACTGCATATCTAGCTGGCTTGCTTCTCCTACAAAATAGTGGGTTTGCTCATTTTTAAAGGACAGTCTTGCAGCTCTCTCAACTTTTGCAAGGCTGTGATACTCCTCTGGTTGCAACACCATATTTTGGAGGTGGCCTGAGCTGCGCAAGATCAAAACATTCCACATTCCAAGTTTCTAGTCCTTTTCCATCATGTCATTTGCGTATATGATAGTTGGTGGTTTCCCAAGATGTGTTTGAGTTTCTTACAAATCAGGGCTTTTATAGGAGAGATGTTAAGCATACGTCCATCCTAGTCTAAGGGACCAGGCTTCTTAACCTGGCCACTCTCCTTCAGTGTGGTGGGGGAAGGGTTTTGCCAACAAAACTACTGTAGATTTAGCTGTATGCCCATGGGAATAAAAATGCCCTTCTGCATGGTCATACACTAACTAGAAAGGGCCATTAAAACACCATTAGAGCCATCTTTGTGATGAATGAGGCCCACAGCCCTGCCTCAAGGTAGTGAAAATGAAGCAAACCCTCATTGGAGCCTCAGGAGTTATTCTCAAGGGGAAATGAAGTAGGCAGGAGGATGTGCAGGCAGATCCTGCAAGACATCTGGGTTTAATCTGAGCTGCAGACTGGAGACTTGCATGTCAACTGTATTAAAATCATAGAATAATGGAATGATTTAGGTTGGAAAAGACCTTTAAGATCATCAAGTCCAACTGTAAACCCAACACTGTCAAGTCCACTGCCAATGTCATCACCTGTCGCACAGCTACTCACAGCAATAGCTATAAAGCTAGAGGCGAGTCTGACCAGGCTGCATCTCAGTGAGTCAGGGGCTGCTACAAGCCACCTTAGATATAGGAATCTGCCTACATGACATCAGGGTTAAAATCCTGGGATAGGTGTCCATGCAGGGCTCAGTGTGACTCAGATCTAGGGTTACTGCCTCACATTCCTGTGTGTGCCACCAGCCGACGGCATTCTTGTGCTTTGCTAGAGGTCCAGCAGGATCCCACAACGGGAGCTGCATATCACCTTGCTCAGTGGTGCCTGCTCCTCAAGGAGCACACTAGATAGTTTGGGGGCAAGATGGATGAGTGGACACAACTACTGAGGACCTGACAAAGCAGACCCATTGGTTAGCTTAGTGCACTCTGTTACATTCAGAAGAGAGATTGTATCAGCCCTGCTGTGCAGTGTCAGGCAGGCTCTCTTAACTGTGAGGCTTGGCTTCAGGGGTGATACTCTCTCCACAGGTGATGTCTTGTTTCCCCCCGAAAAGATGGCAGTTAAATGAGCCAGAAATTTGTCCTTGTGACAAAGAAGGCCACGGGTATCCTAGGCTGTGTTAGGAGGAGTGTTGTCAGTAGGTTGAGGGAGGTGAACCTTCCCCACTGTTCAGCACTGGTGAGGCCAGACCTGGAGCACTGTGTCTAGTTCTGGACTCCTCAGTACAAGGCAAACATGGACTTAGTGGTGAGAGACCACTGAAGGACCACTAAGACGATTAAGGGACTAGAGCATCTCATGTGAGGAAAAGCTGAGAGAGATGGGACTGTTCAGCCTAGAGAAGAGAAGGCTCAGGGGGGATCTTAATAATGTACATAAATATCTGAAGGGAGAGTGCAAAAAGAATAGAATCAGGCTTTTTTTCAGTGGTGTGCAGTGACAGGACAAGAGGCAACGGTGAGAAACTGATATCTGGGAGTTTCCATCAAGAAACACTTTTTCTGTGAGTGACTGAGCACTGGCACAGGTTGTCCAGGGAGGCTGTGGAGTCTCCATCCCTGGAAATATTCTCTCAACTCTGGAGATATTGCCCATGGTCCTGGGCAATTAGCTTTCAATGGCCCTACTTGAGCACATGAGTTGGACCAGATGACCTCCAGTGGTTTCTTCCAACCATTCCGTGATCTGTGATTCTGTAATACAAGCAGTGAGGGTCGTGCGTAACACCTGAGCTTCCAGCACTTTAAAAAAGGTGACCTCGACTTTCTACTACAACAATGAGTGATTACATTTGGAAGCTGTCCCTGAGATTCTGCTTAAGCTGAAGCCTGCTGTGAGTACTTTGCATTTACTCTTAGAAACTACACCCAGCTGGATGGTTCAGAGAATAAATGTATTTAAATAAGGCAAGTGGATTTGCATCTCAATCATGTTATCATGATTAAGTAGTACCTCAGTGTTACCTGAGGCAACCATAGGCTACGCACCTAAATGAAACCTGAAATAGTCGAATCCCTTCTACTTTACATATATTATGTCAGTGCAGATTTTCACATCTGCAGGGCAAATCGTAGATTGGCAAGCAGCATTTCAATGATTGAAAGAGACAGCCTTGCCCAGGACAGACACCAATTAATTGCAGTAATGATGGATGCTTTGAAATAATGTACCCTGTTCCTGGACCACCACAAAATTAAATTTAGGTCTTGTCCTGCTCCCAGCGTAATCGATAGCAAAACCTCAGGGTCAGCTGGACATCACTGGATTTCAATGAAGTACCAGCTGAATATCACCCTGGGGAGTTTAGTTATTGACATAGGGAGTCTGCAATTTGCTATTGACTCCAATGAAGTCATGACAATTTACTGTAGCCGAGGATCTACCCCCCTCCTGCATAATGTCATGAACAGAAGCAGAATCCATTCAGATCAGACTAGACTAGATTAGAATGGACTATTTCAGTTAGAAGGGACCTACAATGATCATCTAGTCCAATCGCCTGACCACTTTGGGACTGACCAAAAGCCAAAGCATGTTGTTAAGGGTGTTTTTCAAATGCATCTTAACCACTGACAGGCTTGGGGCACCAACCACCTCTCTAGGAAGACTATGCCAGTGTTTGACCACCCTCTAGGTAAAGAAATGCTTTCTAACGTCCAATCTAAACCTCCCCTGATGCAGCCTTGAACCATTGTCACACATCCAATCAGTGAATACCAGGGATAAGAGATCAACACCTCCCTCTCCACTTTCCCTCCTCAGGAAGTTGTAGGGAGCAATGAGGTCACCTCTCAGCCTCTTTCTTTCCGAACTAGACAAGCCCAAAGTCTTTAGCCGCTCCTCATAGGACATTCCTTCCAGCCCTTTCAACAGCTTTGTTGTTGCCCCCCTCCCTCAGATCCGTTCAAGGACCTTAACATCCTTCTTAAATTGTGGGGCCCAGAACTTCACACAGTATTTGAGGTGATCCTCTCAGAAAGAGAAATCGTAACTTCATGCTCTTCTGGGTTGTCCAGCCTAAGCACTCAGCCTGTGGCAATGGCCACTGCAGAGTCTATATTTCTGCACTGCAAAAAGTCTCTGTTTCCCCATCACAGGTAACAGACTCAGAACAACAAGTGGAAATCACAGCAGCTGCCTCATTTTACACTATAGATCTGCCCTTATATCTCGTGTGAGGGAAGCAGCTCACTGAATCCAGCGCTGCTTGGAGAATCCCTCTTTGCTCCTCCCATGGTGCTTGTTGGTTGGAGGACCTCCTCGTCTGGGAATACAGGCTCTTGGCACCATGTGGTAATCACTGCCTGCTCTTTTGTCACTGAAAAAAGGGCTCTGATAAGACATGTGTGATGCCATAGCATGTGTTTGACACTGTCACAAACTAGCAGATGCAACCTCTATCCCCATGTTAGTGGGAATTGCATGTATGGAGCCAGCTGGAGACGTGTGCAGAACCAGCATCTGTCCTTCCCTTCTTCACTGAAGCTGGAGAATGAGGCTGCTCCTTCCAGGAGGAGGTGAACACCCTTCCAGGAGCATCACCAGCCACTGTTCAGTCCCCAATCCCAAATCAGCAGGTGCATACTCAGCTTTTCAGAGTCCTCCCTGGTTTTTTTTTTGTCTGCCCTTCCCCTTGATTCTTGCAGACTGCAAGATCTCAAAAGACCTTTGAAAATTCCAGCTGGGTGCCATCACCCACTGCTGCAGCATATGCTACTGAAGGATGAGTAGCTCATTGGTGGTACTGAAGAGGAGGTCAACATGGGGGGCTTACAGGGAGCCAGAACCCAGCAGGGAGGTGGGAAGGGGGATCATGTATTTCTCATTGGGCGGGGGACTAGTGGTGGCTGAGAGAAGGGGAGTCAAGGAGGGGCAGCATTCACATTTGCCTGCAGTGCTGTGAGGTTCAGGTCTCTTTTGAATTGCTGTCAACGCTGTTAAAAATCTTGGTAATTGCTGGTGTAATGCGTGAGACAGAGAGGGCTTCAGCGCAGCTCTGCTCAGACAGGGTAAGGTGGATGGCAGCATTTGAGTAAATCCAGACCGAATGCCTCTGGATGCGTAACGGTGCAGCCAAGATCAGCCTGAAGCTTGGGTGAAATCTTTGTTCAGAGCAAATGAATAGGAGCAAAATGTCTTTTTTGCACATTGTCAGAAAAATCACTTTGTTTTTGGAAGAGATTTGCTCAAACAGAAAAGTGAGAATTATCTGGAGCAGCCTTTCAGGATATTTGATGCTGAAGTTGATACAGTTATTTTTACACTGTCCCAGCACACTGTGAACAAATTGAAGTCATTTTGGTCCCACCTCTGTCTTTCTGAAGGCTGTTTGGAAATTTATAATAAAGAACCACCAGCTGAAAATGGCTTGCCAGGTCATCATTACTGAAGAAGTAAAAGTGTTTTCTGCACAATATCTCCTGCTGCTTTTAGGGCAGTGTACAACTGTATTTTTCCTGAATGCTATTTATGCTCTGCCTGTATCTTAGAAATGAATTGGGATATTTTCTGATTTCAACTTCTCACAAAATGATTATGTATCGTCCGTTGCAGAGAGAGAATCAGGGAAGAGAATACAATAGAATTTGCTTTTTATTTTGATTATACAATTTCTGAAAATCAAAGAGCATTTTGTCATAGGAGAATAAAGTGTATATTAAAGTAACATTACTTAAAATGCAAAAATATTTCATTCAAAGCAGATTAGTTCAGTTCCTTGTAGGTAGACTCAGTTGTGCTTATCTCCATGGGAACACTCCTATTAAAGTCAGTCACAGATTTTTAAAGGTTCAAGAGAGAAGACTGAAGAAGTTTTATTTTTCATCTCCAGTCATTCGTCTCAAGACATAATAAAATAATAAAATGCAGTATTAATTTAAAATGCACTATGAGTAACACTGCTACTCTCAGGAACCCAAGAGGACTAATCCTACAGATTAGCTAAGAAAAAGGAACACATTTCCTATCTTCTTTTTGCACATATCACCTAAAACTCGTCTTATTCTCTGCAATGAATAGTACTACTGTTAGTTTGGCTGAACCAGAATGCCAGAGTATATAGCAAAAAAGCACACCAAAAAAAAACGCTGGATAATCTTAGTCTAGCATCAACTCAGGCGCAAAAAATTGCCTCTAGCAACACAATGCTTTTCACTTTTGGTACAAAGATTGATTTGAACGAGTCTGGCAGATGTGAAGTTGCAGTAAAACAACACAATTAAATGATAAAATGGCAGCTGTACAGAGAGCAAGACATGGTACTGCTACTTGGAAGATGTCATAACTATTGGCAAGTGTTTGGATTCTTTAGTATCATCTCTGTACCACTGCTTCCACCTCCTTCGAAGATCTCTGAAGTAGCATTAGTCTAAGGGGCCTTTTATGTGTTGTTTGGTCATTCTTTCAACACTGCCATGTGCCCAAACAGACTGGATCATTGAGCCCATGTTTTCCTCAGGATATTGTGGACTTGCAATCAGAACTGAAACAAAAATGAGCTGTTGTGTTGCCTTACTGTGGTGATGGCATTCTGTTCCAGATGTCCACGACAATGACCTCACCTAAACCCCTAGTTCTCTACGCTTCAGTCATTTTCACGTGAATTCTAGAAAAAAAAAAAAAAAAAAAAAGAAAGAAAAAGCAGCCTCATAATGATTTTGATGGAACCAGCTGCCCACTTCAGTAAATGCTGTTCTCAAAGCATGAATGGAGTGAGGAGCCCATTAATTTGACGTGATCCATTTCAGGCTCCTTGTATTAAGCTGTCTGTAATCAGGAAACATACTGATCAATAAGACTGAAGGTTTCCTGAAACAGCAGCAGGGAGGCAAATTCTCTTCTTTCAGGTGAATTTTAAATAGGCATAAATTATTGAGTAAGAACACCATATGGTAAAGAAAAAACACTGAGGAAAAACCAATGCGTTTGGGAAACTCCTGCATCTGGACTGGAAGAAGTGAGGGATGAGCATGGTTTCTTTGCCTATGATGGCACTCTGCTCCCTAAATCCTGCAAAGCAAACCAGTCAGAAGTGATAGGATCCCTAAAAGTCTCTACTAATACACCTAATGATTTTTTTGTGTCTTTAGTTTTTTATTTTCTCTTTAAAAAAACATGCACCAAGTGCAAAATCTTTTCACATCCCACTTAGCCTCACCTTCCGTTAAAAACGTTGGGTTATACCATCACTAAAATCTACGTACTTGAAAGAGCAAAACAGAAGCACTGCCAAGAAGTGCACTTAATGGCAGAATGCACTTAACAGAAGGTAGCCTGCCAAACGGCTTTGCTGCTCTTTTTGTTGTTGTTGTTGTTGTTGTTATGAGAAAGCATTTTAGTGAAAACTGGAAAGAACCAGACTCTCAACCCTTCCCAGCACTTCCCTGTGAGCAACTGCCCTTTCTTTCCTCCCACTTCACTCATCATCATGTGCAAAGACAAGAGCATTTGTGAAACTCTCTTGCTCACTCAGCTAGTGCATTACCAGTGAGCTGAAGCAGACAAAGCTCCCTGGACGCTGAGGCAGAGTCCTAGCCCAGCATCCATCACCAAAAAAGCAGACTTTGTCTTCTTTGAGAAATTTTCTGTGTACTTCCCACCATGGCTAACAATCACACCAACGGTGACTTAGCTGTTGCTGTTTTTAGTATTGAGTACATTAGCTCAACACTCAGGCTTACATGATGCAATGTCATCACAGATAGCCCCCACTGACAGACTATTTTTGGCTCCCAGTATGGATGACAGCTGTAGATTTACACTGCTTTTGGCAAGAAGGCATTTTTTAAAATATTGCTAAACACAAACAGATCTGGAAAGGTGACAGTTTCCTAAAAAAATAATTCCAGGAAGGAAAGTCTATGATAACAACAAGATATAAACCAGTCGTGTTGTTTTTACTCATGTTTAACCCATTCTTATGTTCTACCCTTGGAATTGATTACTGTGAGCTTTCTCTGATTTCAGTTTAATTACATTTTGCATTCTGAATCCTGAGGAAGCTCCTCCCTTGCTGCACAGTAGTCCATTTCTCAGTTGGAAATGTTGTCTAATTTCCTTAACGAGTAGAATATTGTTAGGTCTTCTAGCTAGGTTTTCTAGCTGTCCAGTCTCTCCTTTGCTTACTAATGTAAAAACAATTAAACCAAAAAGCAAACAGAAGATTGCAACTTGATGTTTTTTTTCCTCTTTTTCTAGAATTGTCTGTCTGAATTTGACAAAGTATTTGCAACAGCTTCACTTTTCTTTTTAGCACGGGGATCTTCATTTTTAATGAGCTATGTTTGCAATTTCTGTCCATATTCTTTACATTTCTCCATTCTTCTCAATTCCAAAATGATCTGTGGGTGGATTTTCCTGAAGTCATAAAGTGGTGACACAGTTATTTCCTGTTGCCATCAAAATTCTGTAATAGAATTTCTCCCTCTACTAGTTACTAAGTTACTTGGAGTACAGCCAAAAACAACAAAAAAGAGACCTAAGTTGATTGGATCTGAAAAAAACTTTCCAGTAGCCATATGGACTTTGTGCCTTCAGTTCTGTGGGTCTACAATGATTCCAGAAAACATATGTGAGAACCTGTTCACTTACACTTTTTCTCATAATAAAAAAAACAAAAACAAGAGGATTTTTAAAATCAGATCAGTCCCAGAAAAAGGGGCTGTATTTTTCCACTGAAATACGCCACAGGAAAAAGGAACTGGTAAGATGGATTATTTAATTCATTTTAGGCAGATCACATTTATTTTTAGTATATAGTATTGGCACAAATGAGTAACAGTGGCAGAATAACTTCAGCTACATTTTCAAGCTTAGATACATTTTTCAGTATGCACCCTGAATGTCATTTTTCAGGTAGGTAGGGGGTTTTTTTCAATGGAAAACCTTGCTATGAAAACCCAGCGTTATTTACAGTACAACAAGGCTTTTTAACTCTTCACAAGAGTTTCTGAAATTTTTCAACTAATTGTGGAATACCTAGTATCGCTCATAAATAATTCTGCAGGTGCTGGTCTGATAGACTAAACCTTCCAGGGCTGCCAAAGCAGGATTCAGCATCATCTGCCACCCATCGACCCTCTGCTCAGCACAGGGCCTGATTCTTCTCTGCCACTGCTGTAAGTCTGGAGTAGCTCTCGAAATCTCAGAATTCTACTAATGTAAAACAGACTGAGGAGACTGGAAACACTAGAGCAATTGATAGGCAAAAAATGGCTATTTCCTTATCCAGCCACAGCTTCCTTTATAATCTCTTCCTTGCTGAAGGAGGTGGTGATCATCACCAACCGCAGCAGGAACAGATAAGGTGAGAGACAGGTATTGTGATAGGATCTTTAAAATTCAGTTCTCCCTAAGCCATTACTCTGATCAGCTGTCTTCCAAGTGGCAATAAGTGGAAAATGTTAAACTCACCTTTAAAAAAAAAGCAACAATTGGGATTGTTAAAATGCTAAGAATCCTGCAAATGAATGCATCTGTGATATTAAACAACTTGAGGTCAGGTGAAACAACTGTAACCAGGGAGAAACACACAGAGAGAACAATGAAAACTTCGAGATAGGCTGTGAAATATTTTTTCAAATGGATGTTTGCAGAAGGAAGTACAAAGTCATAGAAGTCATTTAGGAAAACCAACCCAAATTATTTTAGTCTACTGTGGTTTTATTTTGTTTTAAAAATACAGGTTCTTGGTATAAAAATATGACTCATGAGATCTTCTATCGAATTGCATTTTCCAGAATTAACAAGTCCCAACAAGCCTGTACCTTCTTGATCCAGGTAGCAGGTCCAAATGCACAGCATTGTTACAACCTGAATAGCTCTCAGATATAACAGGTATTCGGTGTCAAAGCAGTATCTTATCAGACGTGCCCAAGGGACAAGGGTTCCTAGAAACAAGTATTTCTGCCATCATCTGCTGGATCTCTCTGTCACACTGGGAGCAATACTTTCTGCTACACAATACTCCATCAAGCTCTGTCTGGTTATGCTCCTGATCCTTTGAAAAGCGCGGCTCCCCATATGCAGCGCTGGACGGGTTTGGCTTCGCCATTCATCCTGCAGGCAACAGTTGAAAACATTCAGGTCTTTCAGTGGCAAGTGACTTGTCATGTCTGACTGTGATGGACCCCTGGCAACTGAAGCTACCACAGTGTACACCTCTATCTAGCTCCAGCTCCTGGAGGAAGGGGGTTTCCCAGCCCTGACAGAACTGGCACTCAGCTGTCTCTTTCCAGCAGAATGATTTTCAGCACGCAGCGCTCTAGCTACTCGCCAGGGGAGACAAGCAAGGAGAAGGCATCCACCCTGGTTCAGCTTTGCATCAGGACCTGACTGGCTGCATTCCTAGAGATGTGAACTCCCATCACAAGCTACTCAGCATCTTGCCTTAAGGTGCTGCAGCCTCCAGACAGAACAGTTCTCAGAGTAAGTAGTAATGCAACAAAAAAACTCAACCCCACTGCAGAAACTTTGAGTGCCTTACTCCCAGCTCTCCTTCAAGGGAGAGTGAAAAGCTGCTGCTTTGAAATAAAGCCCTATCACCAGGTAGGTGATGAAGGATGCAGAAAATCGCAGAGAACCACAGATGAGAAAACTTCAGCTTGGCCACAGAGTAGGGGATCGTGGCTGTGGCAAGGAAAGGGAAGGGAAGGCCCTGCTCCAGCTGTGGCCAGAGAAGCCTCCGGAACCCAACATCAGGCCTTGGGCAGGCAGTGCCCAGCAAAGGCGTGCAGGGATGGTGGTCTCTGGGGTCACCCCTGTCCTTCATAGAATTGCTTAGGTTAGGAAAGACCTCAGCACCACATCTATACATCCTTTAAATCCCTCGACAGATGAAGACTCCATCACTTCTTTGGGCAAACCGTTCCAGTGCTTGACAATCCTTTTGGTGAAATTTTTTTCCTCATGCCCAACCTCAACCTCCTCTGGTACAACCTGAAGCCTTTTCCTCTTGTCCTATTGTTTGTGACTTGTGAGAAGAGACCGATCCCCACCTCGGTACAACCTCCTTTCAGGTAGTTGTAGAGAGCGAGAAGGTCTCCCCTGAGCCTCCCCTTCTCCACGAGAATGTTTCTCTAAACAATCGCGGTTCCCTCAGCCGCTCCTCGTAAGACCCGTCATCTGGCACAGCCCGGTGCAGGGCGGGGGGGCAGGCTGCCCGGCCTGCCGAGCACCAAGCGCCCTGCCTGACAGGTAGGGAGGGGATTTCGCCCCGAAATCCCGTTGGGAGGGCACGGGCTGGGACACAGGCACGCAGCCCACGCCCCGCCGCCGGGAAACGAAAGCGCGGACGAGGCCGCGGAAACCCCACCGCCCCCGCTCCGCGCACCCTCGGCGGCGAATCTGCGGCGGGCAGCAGGGAC